>CABFWB010005367.1:14895-38263 GCA_902151455.1 Timema bartmani | reverse complement strand
GAAATTTTAATACGAAGTGTTGACCCTTGTGGAAGACATTAAACTGTTTGAAATGCTCTTAGGTGGACAAAGATGCGCCTCTTTTCTCATTGATTATATATCATTGTATATTATTTTATGCGTGTTCTTATGTGGAGTGGTGAATATACAATGTACATTATTCCGTTCAGAAATCTTACGAGTTTATAGAAAGAGAGAGAAAGTCTGTGCGGTGTGCCGTACCATTTATTTCTAGAAGAGTGCGGTATATATGTATGTGTATATATGTATGTATGTATGTATGTTTTTATGCATGTATGATTAAAAAAGTTAATTTAAGGGTGATGTAGCTCATAAGTGGTTTAAAAAATAGCCTTGATTTCGTTCAAAATCTATAGCTATAGATTATTTCATTCTATCAATAATTATATATTTGTTTAAACCACCTTTATTTAAAGACTGTTTTCTTATGACATATTTTTAAATATTTAAATATTTAAGAAATGGTTTAATGATTTATTTCAAATTGGGTGTCTTTGAATTGTTTTACATGATAAATATAAATATATAATACACGCATATGTAGTGTCGTAAATACAAATGAAAGGTTTGTGAAAGTTTTAATTCTTTTAAAAACTGTTTGAGAAGTTTTTGTTTATATTTAATTAAGAAGAGAGTTTGACAAAATTATCAATTTGGATTATTTTCCTTCTCAAGAAAACTCATTTGTAAATGAATAACCATTTTTGTAATAATGCCCCAAGCTATAGATTAAGTTTTTATGATTTTGTCGTACCATTTATTCAAACAGATTTTTAAAATAGTATTTTATTTTGATATCAATAATAATGTTTTCTATTAATATAGAGTTTATATTTGATTGAAATATAAAAAATAGCATTTTATGAATATAATATAAATTTAATGAGAGTTCAAGTTTTAACAAGCTAGTTAAATCACATAAGGATCTAATTTATTACTTGGATCACACTAGACTACATGAAAGAAACAGTTTTTGAATTTATGATATGAAATTTATTTTACTATTAATATTGTGAATTATTGTCACATGAGATTTTATCAGAGGCTGACTTTATTTATGATGATTTTACAACACGCAATCTTAGATTGTAATGAAAGCTTCTACTTCTTTGAAAAGTATCTTCTCTACTTTGTCGAGGAAAATAAGAATGGCGGGATCAGAGTTGTCCTTTATTNCTTTCTCTACCGGCTCACTCTCTCTTCCCCATTTTCCCATTCTACTGTTATCTCTTTAGACCACAAAACTTCAAACCTCCTTTTTTTTTAATAAACACGTTTAGATTTTTCTCTTACCTAACATTTCTTGTTCTTGAGAAATTTTCATTCTTTCTTTGTTTTAATTTATCTGCTGCTGTGTTTTTAATGTGTAGTTATGTTTTATTAAGCTTATTTTTATCTTTTAATAATATAGACCCTTAAATACTTTATAAGTGTGTTATAAATCTCAAATATTTCATAAAAAATAAAAGTTGTATCGGTGAACACGTGGGCAAACCCGTCAAACTCGTCTGGTTTACATTTTCCACGACAGGTATGTCGGGGTTCAAACCCCGGCTGGGTGCGCTGAGGGTAGTTTTACTCACATTACTTGGTAATATCCATTCACGCAAAAGCAAGTACATTTTACCTACGTTTTACCTTCCTAATTATTTATCTAATTAGCGTAGACCCATATATATATCTGGTTAGCTTAGGTAGATATAAAGACGTGATGAACACATATTTTTATAAGTACATAATAATATTGTGAAAAGCAACCAATATCAAAGAACTCGCAGCAGTGGTCACGTGGTTGAATGAGTTAGGCTCACATTGCCCTTGTCTCACCTTTGACGGGTAGATCAGTGTAGGATTTTTTTTACATGTGGTTTGTCATTGACGAGTTTGGATACTCTTTTTGTGGTAAACTACCCTATTCCCCTTTTCTTAAATTAAGTGGTAAGTAACACTTCTTTTTAAAACACCGTTGAACACCACACCCCTGCTAGGCTCGTACTAGCGTAAGTTTCCATGCCCGAGATACACTCAGGTCTTCTTTTAAATGTTTACATACGGAATGGCCCAAGATACGCTCAGGTATTGTGTTCTGTAAATGTTTACTAAAACTTTCTTAGTTCATAAAAAATACTGTGTGGCAACACTTCCCATAAGTTGTGAAAACTGAAATGTAGCATTGTGTCTGCAAAATTGTTTTGCTCTTTATAATTTTTTCTTGCTTTTGTAACAAAATGTGTATAAACTTTTTAATTTTATAATTTTCTGTCCAATAAATTCGCAAAAAAAAAAAGTTTTATGTGCAAAAATTACTACACAATTTTTTTTTTTTTTACTTTTCTTCTGTAAAACAAAAAAAAAGTCCATTCAAAATCTAAGAGATCATAAATGACTTTGTAATAAACACACAAAAAAGTACTGTATTATATATCAAAAAGTATCCTCACAGTAAAAATTCAAAATATCATAAATTTGGCCGGTATCTGATAGTTCACCATGTGATTTCGTGCCGATGTGCTATGTGTTAAAAAAATGAAAACTAATCTTTTTATTTCAGCTTCTTCTGGTGTATGTACTTTCACATATTCTCTTTTTAGGGTACTTTTTTAATCGAAAAAAATTGTATTAAATAAACTTCATTGTTTAGTATTATTATTTTCATTTTCTCTATGAGTAATAATTATTAATATAATAATAATGATATTTATAGTAGAGCAAATAAAAGTAGTAATATCAATACTATTATTATCAATATATAATAATAATATATGTGGTGCACCATATGTTTACAGTAGGAATATATGTTGATACACGAGATTATTTCACATCTGTTACAATAATTATTATTGCAGTACCTACTGGGGTTGAATTATCCAGTCGACTCACAACTATTTATGGTTCATGACTTACATATGGAGTTACTTGTGTATGAGCAATAGTATTTATATTGCTTTTCACTATTGGAGGATTAACAGGAGTAATACTAACTTTTATAGATGTTGTACAGTGGAACCTGGATAGTTCAAAATCGAAGAGACCTTGAAAAAATTCGAATTATTCAAAATTTCAAATCAAATAAGTTTCTTAATAGGAATTCCCTTTTTCACTTCCTTTATCACCACTACTTTATCAGCTAAAGTTAATGATTTGTATGATTGTGGCTTGGACAGTAACATCATGATACACACACACAAATACTACTGTACAGTATGTACTAGGCAAGACTAAAACTAAACAAAAAAACAAAATAAAGTCACGCGTCACAAGAATATCGCTACGACCAGATCATTAAGAACGGCGCACGTAACCGCTCAAGAGGTTTCAACTTGGCTATCGGATTACAGAACTATACATGTAAACAAAGACGTATAGGGAGGGGCGTAAAGAAGTGTAATGACCGCATTCCAACGTCGCCTCCCTTATTTCGAAAAATACAATAACACGGCATCTCAACTAGAAGTAGGAAATCTATACTGCACAGTACATTCAAACTTACGAAATGTTCGAACTAACCAAAACAAAATACGAATTATCCACGATTTTTTTAACATTGTTTTGATACAAAATCCACGGGACAGGGAGAAAAATTTGAATTAAAGACGATTTCGAATCACGGAAGTTCTAATTAGTCAGGTTCCACTGTACTACACGATACTAACTATGTAGTAGCATATTTCCATTATGTACTATCATAAGTAACTTTATTTGCTATTATTGGGGGGTTTACACAATTATACCATTTATTTACATGCTTATCACTTAGTCCAAAATGATTGAAAATCCATACTATTATTATATTTATTGGAGTAAACATGACCTTCTTCCCTCAACACTTTTTAATATAAGCAGGTATACTTCGATAATACTCTGAATATTCTGATGCTTACACAATGTGAAACGTTATTTCATTAGTTAGATCATTAATTTTTTAGTTGGAGTTCTGTTATTCTTTTTAATTTTATGAGAAAGAATAAGTACTAATCAACAAATTATTAAATCATCTTATACATCAAATTCAATTAAATGGTCTCATAATCTTCCCCCTATAGTACATTCCAATAATAAATTATCCTTAATATCAAATAATAATAATAATAATAATAATATAATCGCTGAGCCACATACATTTGTAGCTCAGTTTGCGGAAAGATTTGCCAGTACTAATGTACCTTTGTCCAGGGGACACCCGAATGTCGTGGGGGCTCTTTCCAAGTTCTGGGCTTTTGGAGGTGTGGAAAGAAACACATACACCAGGACAGTGATTTTATTTTTTCAATCAATATATTTCTGTAACAGCGCATATTATTTTATTTATATTTTTTGGTGGAATATTTCTGCAACAAAATATATAGATATTAATTACTTTTATAGGAATTTAATTTGCTATTGAAACTACATTTTCTGAGATGGATAGTAGTTATCCTAGCTACAACACTAATGTAGTACAATGAATCGTTAACATTTCATTAAGGGTTTGAATATTGTATGATTGTTTGGCACGTGGGAGTTAATCAAAGAGTATTGCTTAATATAATTAGTACGTTTGTCTATAGAACACACTAATGTAATCCCACTACAACAAATGAGTACAATTAGTACTATAAAGTGATACAGGAGATTAACATCGCGATTCTGGTATTTAGAGATACATGTGTTCATAACAAGTCTGCTCGTTAGTGAATGTTAGCGACATATGTAGCCCTCTGAGCTTTAAGACATGGCTTCTCTTCAACTGGAGTAAAGCTCGCTCCATCTCTTATTTCTAAGACATACAATCAATAAACAACGATCCACGGGTTATTAGTTAAATTTAGTTGAGCCAATTATTTTAGTCAAGAAGGTAAGGTCTATAGGCAGCACTACACTCGCTCGTCAATAGGTTGATTATCATCAAGATGATAGTCAGAATGTGCTTGATTTCCAGGGATATGTACAATACATGTACGTACAAGCTTGTAGATTAACATAGCACCAGAATAAAAATTTAAACCAACATGATCTTACACTCTTTTCAAACAAATCTTTCTTTATATAAATCTCCTTGATTAAATTAATACTTAAATTGGAAACGAATGTATCTACTTTATGTAAGGTTTATTGAATAATTATAGTTTTTATTTTACCCTGAGTGTATATCATTTGGCAATTATTATTTTTCTATTTCTATATTCATTATTAGTTACACAAACAAAACCTATTAATAATTAAGTTACAGCAAATTGAAAACTATTTATCAAAAACAACCAAATGGAAAGTACATTTTGATTAATTACTACCAGTGTTGAAAAAGAAAGCTAATAAAAGTAATCGAGAATTGTAAGGAGCACTGTGGTAAAAAGTTGACACAAAACCACACTTTTATTTTTATATTTTATGGACGAAAGAAACAATGTACACAGCTGAATGCACCATTTATTTTAGGGGGATTAGTCTTGAAGAAGAACATTAATCTTACAAGAAACAACACGACGTTTTTTATCTTGATATATTTTTGTTACATTTATTGAGTTGTCATAAACTTGAGACATCAAAAGCCGAGGAGAATTTAAGGCGACGGATTTAATTGCTTAAATAGGTTGATTTCTGGGTCGTATGGTGTACTCTTAACACAAATGTGAGTTTTCAAGTTTTAGTATGTTTTATGAATAGAGAATACATGATAAACTGGGTGTTTGAATAGGTATATCTCAGTTCTTAAGGACACTAGGATAACGCCAAATAGCGTTGACTAATATGTTGAATATTTCTATTTGATTTTTCTCTTTTACTTCTTTATTTACAACAGTACAATATTCATAGGAAAAGCTTTATCCAAATTCTAGTAAAGTTACTATTTCAACTTTCACATATATATTATACATATGCCAATTCATGTGGCCTGAAGTAGTCGCTGTCGATAGATAATATCAATGGCTGTAAAATAGCATTTACTATTATTATTATTATTATTATTATTATTATTATTTTTATTATTATTATTATTATTATTATTATTATTATTATTATTATTATTATTATTATTATTATTATTATTATTATTAGCACCGCGTCTTACTACCTATTCGGGTTATATGCACTTACGCTAATTTGCAATGGTAGGGTGATCGTGAGATGAAATGGAGGACGTACAGTTTAACGTGGAATCCGAACCACGGTGGAGGCCTGGCATTCTTCACATTCACAAGCTGTGATTAATACACGTCTTGTCAGAGGTGAAGAATAGCACTAACAAAATGGACAAATGTTATTTATTGGTCTCAAAATAAATGTTTATATTTTTTTTATATTTATCTCCGACAATTTACACGGCCTCTTCCAAGAATACGACTCAACACACTCAATATGTTGTTGGTTTTACGGGAATGCTTTAGACCACAATGCATCTAGATAGGACACTAGTAAAAATAACCACTCCGTTTGGCTCATCACAGATAGTACGAGGAGTCCTTGATTCAGCCCCTTTGTGCAGTTTTAGGACAGAACACTTTACTCAATTAATTAACGTAAATCACTCACAAATAACACATGCCTTTTGGCGGTATCGTTCCTTCTTCACTTAAGACAAAGGGAATGGTACATATAGATGTATGTTACCTAGCTCTACCACATCCAGTGATCATTTTGAATAAAACTACATTGGACTTGTCACGTACGCAAATAAATTCAGATATTAAACACAAACTTAAATAATTGATACTTGTTGCCCCATGATATTATCAATCAAGTTGATTGAGACGGACTTCTTTGCTAATGGCTTCACTGGTGATTGTCAAACATTTGGACCTAGCATAACCGTCGTCTTTGGGATAAATTTGTCTATGTGATCATGGACACGACTCTCTCTCTCTCTATCACACTAAACAATGCTAGAGAACATATCGGTAGATTTGTGATACTTATTTCCACCTCAGACTGTTATCTTCATAGCTCGATTCAACGTTTATGGAATAATAAGGAACCCCCACATTTGATAGTATAAAATAAAAATAAACATATTTGTGAAAGACAATTTATCTCCAAACACTTACGGGATGAAACTTGAAGGTATATACTATCTCACCACAGTTAGCCATGTTAGGTTCAGCTCTCTATTTCTGGAGACTAGAACTTTATGTCAATCGGGCCAAGATGGACATATTTTCCCTCGTGCTGTCATCGCATTAAAATATAAAACTTTTTTTGGATGATATTATCACTGTAACGGTTTAAGAAACACTTATTTTGGAAACTGAGCAACTGCAACTACTATGAACAGGTGTTTTTATCCTCAAAAATAGTCAAATAACCAACCGCATCTTCTTAACTATGTGCCAGAGGATCATCGGCCACCTACTTACTTTAACACCCCAAAATAAGATAATTTTAGGATAGTTAATCTCTAGTGTATTCCAACATTCGACACATTTTCTCACAATATAAACATTGAAAAGACTGTACCCACTAAACACAACTTTCTTTCAGCAGTGGAACAAATCTACGACCCTTGTGATTTGTTCCCTCACGTTTTGTTCCTATACAATACCTAGGAACACTTGGGACTTCAATGGAACTAACCACTTCCAAATGAAGTTGCAACCCGATGGAAAATATTTCTCGTTGAATTAATTTATATGCGGAAAATAAAAGATCAACTTTCTATTTCTGTTTCTCAAGCTACTAGCATCTAACTTGATGATATTTATGACACCTCATAACAAGCATTTGCTGTTGATGGGTACCTGAGATGTATGGCCAGTGACCAAAGGTTAAGGTATATATTGTTCTGGCCAAACAAGTTTCGTACCTCTCGAACATCTTTCAATATCTCGTCTTGAACATTATGGTGCTCATCCAAACTCCTTCACTATTAAAATTAAAAGTTAAGACTTAGATAAATTGCTCTAGAAATATATAGATAATGATTAAATTTATAGAGTTAACATCTAGCCATCGTAATAACGCATCGTGTATTTAACGACTTATTATCCCTGATTACGGTACCGAAATATGTCGGAATGAAGTAATCAAGCATCTTTCCAGTGCTGGATATCAAAAAGGAGTAACGAGGCAAAGAAACAGTTAAGACTTAGATTAGTCCACATTACTTAATCCCTTCATTCAATTTGTTTGGCAGATGTTAATCTTAGATTTTATTCTTTTATTTCACAACATATTTGAACCTAAAACATTGTTTCGTACCATACTATATTGTATCTTAAAATATTTGTATTAATATTTTTAACGTGTCAAACTATGTTTTAGGCTTTTCATCAACTCGTTTTTGGTCTAGTTAATGATGCATAATAAACATATATTACAGTATGTTTTTTCACTAGAGGTACATTTAAATTGTACAATTTGAATAGTTAATTTCACTTAATAAATCTACCAATTTAGCAAATGTTTAATCTATAAATTTAATTTTTATATCTACATTTCTAGAGCAATTTATCTGTCTTAGCTTTTGGTTATAATAACACCTTACTTTCAACTATTTCTTAGAATATTTTCTAAAATGTTATCCTTCACTATTTTATCTCTTTTCTCTCTTGAAGAGTCACATGGATTCAACCAGAGCATGGTTCGACACTGCTATTGTTTTGTCACGGATCCAAAAAACCCCCATACCACATAAAGGTGTATGTCGTCAAGCAGATTGCTAAAACTAAAGAATATATTCCATCTCTGTGTGGTATCACCTCTCATCGGTTCATAATCCTGCTGATTGTGTCTCTCATGGTATCTCACAACTTAAACCATGGGAGCACAGTCCCCTCTGCACCCCAAAATTACCCTTGAAATCATAAAGCCGGTGGCTGTGATACCAATGATAGTTCTTAGTAGTCTAACGATATCCCCACGTTCATAACGGACTATACCTTAAGCTATGAGTGAAGAGTGACCTTGAAATTGGGACAAATTCTGAATATCTCATTGGTAGAGCATTGGTGCGTTTAATCAAAGGTTCCTGGCTCGGTTAACATGCCCAGGTGTCATTTTTTAATTAATTCAAATATGATTTAGACACGATAGATGTATTGTATTGTACCTTTCAAGTGAACAAAGATAGAAGAAGGCAACGCTATACAATCAGGTATATATGAAAGGTAAAGCTTAGGGGTTGAATTATTATAACTACGGGAATCAGCTGTATTTGAATCGTATTCGAAAAAATAGAAAAATTACATCTGGACAGGGGAATCGAAACCTGAACCTTTGTGTTAGCATACTGATTCCTTACCATTGAGCCATCTAGGGATAGTTCAATGCTCCAAGTCATTTTTCACTCATAGCTTAAGGCAAAGTCTCTGTGATGGACGTGTGAATATCATTGGCAACTAATAGCAATCAACGAATTAACTGTTAAACTGACCACCAGTTCAAGGGGGCTGGTGTGTTAAATATCTACTTCATATTTATGTGTTTATATTATTAATTTGGATTGTGCTCTTTAAATCATGATGATCTCTATACCTCTTACCATAAATTAACTATATTATTAGTTTATTGTTATTTTATTAGGATTGTGCTTTGTATCGTTGTGTTAATTAAGGTGGAAAAATATAAAGTTATGTCTTTTTGTGTTTTCATGGCTCTCTTTTTTGTAACTTTAAATATGGTATGAATTTTAAAATATGAAGTTAGTCTTACGGAATTTTTATAGCTTCTAATTTTAATTTATCTCACCGAAGCATACATATTGTATTAACAATATATCATTCCATTACATTTATTTCTCTATGAAAGGCAACAGTAATATCAATGTGTTTTTTTTACTATGAGCTCGCCAGTCTCTTATCAAAAGGGAAATGTATGTATATTATAACACAACTAGTTCATTTCTCGCACCTGTCGGCTGCTATTGGTTGCTCACTTCTCTCTGTCAAGTTGTTATTCAGATGCTGTTATTTTCATTTGTTCGTTCGTTGAATGATTTATGAGGGGCGGATCTTTTTTTTTCATGATTTTATTTTTACTATTCATTTTATGTCTACTTTTACTCTCTTTTGAAACTTAAACAATTTCTTGAAGAGCTCAAGATGAACTCACACTTTTCATTCGTATATTATTTTTACTATTACCATTGAAGGAAACTTAAATTCATAACTAAATAAATAAATATTTAGAATATATTAATTTATATTGGTCAAAATGTGTTAAATACTTTAGTTACCTAATATTTTCAAAGCCGTTAAATATGTAACTAAATTAATTAATTAATCAATAATGTTTCTGATTTAAAAAATATTTTATTAGGGCTGTTGTACTTGTTGGAATAATGTATTATATCTACACACTATTTAAAAACTAACTCAATTATGATGCACTTCAGTGGCCGCATGGTCTAATCCGTCACTTGCAATAGACTAGAATGCCAATGACGGGGATATTAAGGATAGATCGCGGCCAGGTGTACTGAGGGTGGTTTTTCCTGAATGTTTTTTCACTCTTCCTACACGAAAATGTCAGTACATTTTCTCTATACTAGACTTTCCTAATCCCTAACACATTAAAGCAATTCTTCATAACTGAATAACCCAAATAGGTGGTAAAATGTGGTGGTAAAAAAATACCCCAAGAAAAGTCAATTATGGCCCTGTAATAGCATCCAGTTCTTACGTTCTTAATTGATGTGCTTAACAGTGACCGTGGTCTTTTTCCTTTTAATATTTCTCCATACTACAACAGGACTCGAACTTGAGATCCCTATATCAGTGAAAACACGTGCTATGGACTGACATAAGACGTCAGTCAATATTTGTGATTATAATTTGTGTATCGTTAACTAGTAATATTTCGTTAATTGTGTATCTATTACCACGTACAGTAATAAAACCAATTTAGTAATTCAATTAATTAAAAGATGACATCCTCTAAACGGGAATCGAGCCCAGAACCGATGCACAGGTTGTTATATTTCATCTAATAACATTTAATTCAGCTATCAGGGGTAGCCAACACATAGCTTGGGTGCCACTCATGGCACGCGGAGAAACTTTAAGTAGTAAGACAAGGTTAATTATTTTTGCTTCACCGACAATAAAACCAAGCATTTATGAACAAGTTAATACCAAATGTAACGTTATTTGCCAAACTACCATGTATTTCCTTTTATTTTTCTAATTTTGTAAATAGTTTCCAATTCATTTTCGATTGAAATGTTGCACTTCAAAGTTCGGCCGCAGCTTAAATTGCTGTGTTGCCGGCGTGACAAAAAATAATGAACTTTGAGATAAGGAAGAACACTTACCTTTTTATTAAACATATTTATCTTTCTAAGAAGTTTGTTAATTCTTCTTTATTTATGTTCAATGTCGGCCTTGATTTATTTTAAGGCATGCGCAGATCTGTTAAACAGGTGAATGGCGGGTCTCGCGATTGTAAAATAAGTAAGAAAAGAAATGAAGACATTATGTAAATACCTACAAACTAGCGCACATTAAAATTTTGACAGATGGAAATAAACATTTTAATTCTATTAAGAAACATTGTTAGTATTCATTGACATAATTTCAATCTTTATATTAAATTTGCATTTTATTTTATATGCATCCCTATTTCATAGCCAGCATTTTATCTTTTGTTATAATGTATAAGTTTTCTCTTTGGACTTGGAAAAAAATAGAACGTTTATAAATTTGATTCCTGGAACACTTTTTGAAGAAGATTGTTTATTTCTTCTGTTTCCTTAAAGTATGGACCCTAATATGTGTGATTCCATGATAAATTTATTTTAAAAGTGAGATATTAATATATCGAGATAAAGCTGGGTGTCTAGAGAAGAACTAGAGACTGTTGCTATCCCAAAACTGTGGATTATTTGCAATTAAGAAGAGGAAACAAATTTCCTACATTTTACTGTTTCAACACAACATATTCTCTTGGTGAGATTCAGCCAAATCGTCAGCTATAAATATTTCTCTCATTCTCTCTCTTTTTATCATCAAGAATCCAGGATTAATTTAAAACCTTCAGAAAAGATTTAATATATTCATAAACTTTATTAAATCCTTAGCATTAATTAATATTCTATTTTATGTCAAAATATTTACGCCATTGAATTTTTTCAATAATACTAATTTTTTTACTCAAAACTCCAATATCATAATATGCTTAGCCTATATTATTTTTTCTCTTAATTTGGTGTTATAAACTGAATCTAACCATGTTCAGAGATTATTATTTTAATTGATTAATTTTGTTTAAGAATAGATCTAATGGAATATATTGTATTTTGTCTGATTAGAATTGTATTTACTCTGAATTCCATAGGTAGGTTTGGGATGTGGTAACAAGGAAACAACAAAAACAATAATAATAATAATAATAATAATAATAATAATAAATTAAACACAAATTTCAATATTTTTTTAACTGTAATTTAAAATGAGTACATTTCATTCAGTGATCCATTTCATTTCAATTTTTCATGTTTTATTATAAGTGTTCCTTCAACTCTTGTAGATATTTACAGCATATCATTGTTGTAGGTAAGGTAGTGTAACTATTATTAACACTGCATCATCCAGAAAACGTTCCCGAGCACACCCTGTGGTCTCGAGTGTTAAGGGTAATCGTGCCACTGTCAGAGTTAGTCGAACTAAAGGTATTTTTTAATATTATTATTTTCTCCTAGATCCTAGGAGTGGCGCCCAATATACATATATAATTTTAATCATCTCGACATTACCTTTCGTTGTTTAAAAATATTTGGAAGACAAACTTGTATTTTTATTAAACAAAATTATCTAAAAACACCACTAAGAACTCTAATAGCTTTTTTTAGTATTTTAATTTTAAAACTTTCCTAATAAAAAACGTTTTTAATGTCTATTAATATTTTATTGCTTAACTTATGCTGTTTTAATTAATTAAAATAATCATACAGCTATGTGGTATATATCATCTTTACCACTTTGTTATTCATGTTGTTATCAAAATGGTTTTAAAAATAATCTTAAATTGTTTCTGGATTGTGTTTTATGGATATATAAATAATTTATTTATTCCCACTACAAGTTTTTATATAAAAAAAAGTTTTATTTTCACTCTCACATTCTCAATTTTTTTTATATAACCTAAACTAAATAAATAAAACCCAGAACTCTCCATACCTCACTAACTCAAGTTAAAAATATATGACTTTTTTATATAGAGTTAATAACTTATTATTTTTATTTATTTATCTATTTATCACCACGTATTACTACCCGTTTGGCTTATTTACTTGCATTGCCTGCATATGCATGGAGGTAGAGTGGTAAACCATTTAGGAAAAAACATCCTCAGGTCACCCGATTGAGATTTGAACTTTGATCTCCCTTTCCTCAGCAAATTTCTTATTGTAACTATGGCAGGGTAGTGGCGATAGTGTAAGGTTAGGATAGAGATTTTGTGGTGAAGTGGCACGTTCAAGTTAATCAGCCTAAATTGTGGAACGCTGGTGGAAAAGGTTGGCCACCCTTCACCTAAATGATATATTAATTATTTTTATTGGTAGTTACTTTGAACCGTCTTTTGTCATCTATTTATAAACATTTTACAAGTAGTAATAAACTTGAATGATATTCATTATTATTCTATTCAAGTATTCATAAGTTGCCGGTTTGTGGTTAAAAAGGAACGGAACTCTCCACAACATCCAACGGAATGGATCTTCTTCCTGTTGTTCACCTTCAAACACACACACACACACACACACACACACACTGACTCTCTTAATACGTATGATAATTTCATTTTCAGAAGTCTTTTGAAAATAAAGTGAAAGGAAGCTGAAGGGGAAAGGGGAGGACCCGGGTGGGAAATTGAGTTTTGGCCATGACTTTCTCGCCGTCTCCTTTCGTCACCGACGCCTTGAGGTATCAGCTGAGTTTGCTCCGTAGTGCGCATGCGCTTGCAGTTTGGACTCTTCAACTTCAAATTGTCTTCCCGAGAAAATGTGCCACCTTCACCAAACACCGTGACTGTTAATTTTGTATTTAATCATCTCTGGGTAAGAGACTTTATTATTTGTGTCGTTACAGTTCTGAGTGTGGATCAAATTGGAAATTGGAAATATTTCAACATAAATGACCTCATAGACGATACTCCCCTCATTAAATATAAGTAATGTGATATTTTAGAAACGTCTTAAAAATGTTCAATATTATGTACTTGGATTTATTAATTGTTTATAAAAATAAAAATTTATAAACTTCTTATGTATTTTTGGTAAACGATTAGTAAAGAAAATATTGGGATACTGAAAAGCATTCTTAATTGATATTTAATTAAAACTTTCATTTCTATTTGCCCTCATAAAAAAATATGCCACACATTTGTAAATTATCTGTTTGTGCTTTCGTGTAGAGCTTAAATAATTAAGTCCATATGATATTTAAAAATATTATAATCTCTTTTCGGTGGATTACCAATATAAAATAATAACCATAAATTTATTGATAATTTAGCTAAAACCACAAATACTAAAACAAAATTTTACAAAAAGATTATATTAATTTCGATTAAATATTACTCCTAGATAAAAAAAAGAGTAGTGTTGGTAATGCTTAAGTTGCATATAACATAAACTACAAGGTTTAATTCATTATTGATGCTTTTAAATTGTATATCAATGTAATGACAGATAAATGTAAGCTAGGGGTATTTTAATAAAAGCAAAAAAAATCGCTCCTCCCAAATATGCTTTGCCAAATTTTTTGAAATTGCATTTATGTAAAGCCTTTATTTTAGGGTAGGAATGCATAGCTCCAATACACAATGACGTCAATCTTTCTAAAGTTATATTTTAAATTGAACAATACTGTAATACTTTAGAGATACAGTGAATTGGCTTTGATTTAGTAAATTATCTGTCCATACCTACCTTATTAATACAAACAAATAAATACATTACCCAAATAAACCAAAGTAATAGATATGTAGTAAATATAATTTAATAAAATTTACACCTAAATTGGTGGCCGCATAGTCTAAGGCATCACTCTCGCAATAGGCTAGACTACCGATATCAAAGAGACCCCTGTCAGATATAATTAGGGTGGGTTTTCCTAAAAGTTTTTCCACTCTAACTCCACAAAAATGAATGTACACTTCCTTAAAATTCAATATTCCTCATCCATAACAAATTGGCTTAGTTAATACTTTTTTTAGAGAGGTTCGGAATATGAATACCGGTCTAATAGACCTGGGGGAAGGGGTTATCAACACATTATTTTGGATTTGTTTTTTAATTTAATATGGTTTACTCTACTTATTCTGACACAAAATATGAATATTAATTATTTATGCTAAGTTTTATTTTTTGTCTAAGATACTGGGATTTTTGGCCAAAGTACTTTTGGTTTCGAAAATAATGTTCTTTCTTATTAAAAAGAAAAAATATAGTTTTTTTGGGGGGGAAATTCTTTGTTTTAAAATTGTAGTGCTCTTTGAAAAAAAGTTGTTCCAAATGAATGTGTTTTTAAAACATACTTTTTAAAAACTTCTATGCTTTCTGGAAAAATATATACTAAAATAAACCGTCTGTGTTTTCTTGGGGGGAGTAATAACTTTATGATTCTGAGAAAAGTCATTACTTAATTACTTATATCATATTGAAAATATTCTTAAAGTTCCGTTATAAAGTTTTTTCTAGAAATATAATCAACTTTTCTTATTTTAAAATAACAAAATAAATTTTATAAATAATCTTATTTTAATATTCCATTTGTTGAACTTTAAAACGTCATTTATTAAAGTGCTTATTTTAGTTCCACCTAAGGCAAGCACCAGGAAACGGTACGATAAATATTTTATCCTACAGTTGTGTCAAGTGGTTTGTACAAGATAGCCTCGAGGAAATCAAGATTTCAAGATCGTGTAAATTCTCTTTAAAATTGTGTGTAGTTTAAACACCTTGAAATGTTCTGTAAGGCAGTTCATCTGACAGAAGTGTCATGCAGGTTGTATCCTGAATATTACCAGGGGCGGAGATAACACCATCGTAAATTATTCATCTTTTTAGTTTTATAAGATTGAAATATTTTTTATGTATTTTATCCAACATTTCTATCTAGATGGTTATTTTTGAGGAATCTCAGAGGACCCTGGTTAGACGTAAAATATTCTTTTTTATACAGAATAATGGTTCAAGATATTTCTCTAAGGGATAGATAGGTTTATATGGGATGTATAAGAAACTAGATATAGTTTTAAATAAAATTCAAGACTATGTAATTATTTTATGATTGAACTTTTTTACTGTTTATTAAGGTTCACGTCTCACTACCTATCTGAACCACATATCTACAATGAAATGGGAAAGCAGTAAAATTAATAGCTTTGTATCAAATTTATCCATATTTTCTTGGAGGGATAGTGGGAATTAATTTAGTAAAAATATACCCTTATTACACCCGGCTGACATCCAACATTTACAAACCAGACCAGACGAGAATGTTTCTTTTATGTGTGCTCCGAGAGTTTTGTGTTGTTAAAACGACCATATGAAACCACAACCTAACAATTTACACCCTATATAAGCTGTCTAGAATAGTATTTTGGGTTAGGAGCCCTTCTACCCTTAGGTAAGCAATACATACAAATCCTACTAATGGAACTTGTAACATTTATTGGAAGACAGTGGAGTTGAGACTAGTAAAACAATTTTTACTTTCTTGAAAAATACAACAAAGTTGTTGGCTTTGAAGGATTTATAAAACCACCCTTTGATATGGTTTCTGGTTCAACAGTTATCGCTGCTCGACTAGCCCGGTTAATTGATCCCAAGATTGGTTCCTAGCCTGGGCTTTTAAATAAGACGATGATATAATTATTTATGCGTTCATAGAATGTACCATCAAATATAATATAATTGTACGTTTGCTCATATAACATTACATTCGAAGGGTATTTTATTATAACTGCCTTACAATTAATAGTTTTAATAAGACAGCTTCGCTATTAAAGTAAATTATTATCATTATTATTACAACTATTCAGCGCTACCTCTTAGACGTATCGACTGTTGGCCAGCCCTTTAATAAAGGAAAATGCAAAACAAATTGTAGTGTTTAATCTATTATTACTTTCTCCATGATACTAATTTATTTCCTTAGTGAAATTCTAATAGATTCCTATTCAAACACATGTACCGTGCTTCATAGTTTAGATTAACATTCACATTATGTTATATTTGGAAATTATGGTTGGTTTTCTGTTTAGCTATCTTTACTACGTCATATAAACGTCACTATACTTTAATTTTAAAGTAGAAGAATAGTACTGAATGTTAAGTTCATTATTTTTGAATTATTTATTTTTATTTTATTTTCTAGCCAAATTAAATAACATATAGATAGATAGATTCGTTTAGTCTAATATTTTACATATTGTGTATTTATCTCAACAGTTCTTGAATATATCATAGGCATCACGTAATTTTACCAGTGCCTTTTATCTTCATTTTAAAAGTCCTGGTCTAATTTTATGATGCCCGTGAAACATTCAAGAACTGATGAGATTACTAAATGTAAAACATAGAATTAAACATATATATTGAAGCAATAGTATATTAATGCTGATAGATACATTGTTATTTTAGAGAGGTGACCTGACGATCTAGGGGTAAGGTGTCAGCCTTCTGTGCTGAGGGTCCGGGGTTAAATCCTCGGTCCCGGCACAGATTTATCTGATTGCCAAACCCTTCCTTCACCTCTGACAAGATGTGTATTAATCACAACTTGTGAATGTGTGGAATGCCAGGCCTCCACCGTGGTTTGGATTGCATGTTAAACTGTAGGTCCTCCATTTCATCTCACAATCACCCTACCATTTCACATTAGCGTAAGTGCGTATAACCCGAACGGGTAGTAAGACGCGGTGCTAATAATAATAATAATGTTATTTTGGAATAAAAACTTAATAAATACACATTTTATTTGATATCACCTTGTTTAAAAATTTGTGACAGTGAAAAAAAAATCGCTTTCAAATGTATGATCGTCTTTCTTGACAAAATGTATATCAATGAGATGAAGAGTTCATTTGACTTTTATGAGCATTGCTGATATCTACCACAAGCTGAGGTCTGGAATTTATAAAAAATAGTAGCTCTTTTGTACGAACGTCTTAACTTACAGGGAATAATTAAAAATATATTATACTTTACAAATAATTAAAAACTGAGTCAGAAGAAGAAGGTCACGAGCACTGTGAGGCTTTTAATTCACTAATTTTAAAGCTACCTTAAACGTACAATCATTAAGGAGGGAGTGCATCTAACTTGAGTTAAGGTCAGTGATTTTGTAGGTTTTATATTAACATTTTTTGGTAAAAGAAATCAAATATTTCTCGAATAGAAAAATAAATTTCAATTTTATTCCCATTGTGACCTCAACATTTGTTGAATATATGTCAAGGGTGTCCTGGAATTTATTGACAACATTTTCTGTTCATTTAAATAGTATCTTATCTAATACCACTCTGCTCATGGAAGATATTCAACAACTGTTGATATCACCATCCGAAGAAAATTAAAATCTATGTTTGTACTGAAGCAACATTTTATTTTACTCATTTTAGCCAAAGAGATATTTTGATGTAAAAACTGCAAAAACATTGCCCTATAACTCACGTTCCCTGCCTTCCTCCTTAAGTTAATATTTCTTATTCCGGACAACCTCGGGTATTTCAGATAGTAAGAAATAAACTTCTCAAATGAGTGACTCCTGTAGAGACGTGTGACGTCATGTCTCGGCAAGCATGAAGTAAGCGCCTCTTGATTGCAAGAATCCTCTTCTTATTCTCTTCCAATTTCTTCTTCATCATCCCTCCCCTCCTCCTACTGGGCAGAGTTAATGTAATCTCGAGGTGTAGCTGTCACGCCGCCTAATTGCGTTACATTGTGTAATCTCCTGTCATTCCATATACACTGTATGAGGAGCCCCGGGGTGAGAGCGGGCTAAGTCCATTTGTCTGGGTGATCTGTGATATTATAATTTAAGATCCTGTACAGACCAATCTTAATAGGAAGATCCTTTTAGAAAATACCAATATATTCTTACTGTCAGCATTGATAACATTTTACTACTTAAAATCAGTTTCATTTTATAAATATTTATAAATACCATCAAAAGTGACAGCTACATGTCACATGACTTAGACTTATAAATGCTTGAAAGAAAGTCTAGTAACATTTTTAGTTCTCAGAAAAAGGAATTTTCTATATAAATGGCTCTTTAGTATCGCTCTAGGCTCTTTAGTATCGTTGTAGGAACGGCTATATAATATACAAAGTCTAAATTCATATATTTATACGTCAATTAATAGGGTCTGCCAATATCAATTTGTACCCCTCTTCACTCCCCCTCCCTTCCTAAAAATTTAACACAGAGAGACATATCACTAATTATCTGGATTGACGGTGATTCTGTGGTTTAGTTTTGAATACGAGCTGGTTGTACTTAGGTTTCTTACTCAATGCTTTTCTACTCCTCTTCCAATCAAAAACGAGATATGGGTAAACTTATTCTACAATAATCTCTACATTTTTACTCCAATAGTGGAAGTACATGTTTGCCCGGACGGGTAGTAAGGCGTGGTGCACAGAATTTTTTTTTTTTCGTAATGTTGTGTCTAAGAGCCAGACTTAGTAAGACTTAGTAAGCCTCACGTGTGGTGCTGTACTAAATACAAGATTACACCTACCTAGACCAGAATGGAATGGGCCAGTTTCATAGCCAGACTTAGTACGTCTCAAGTGTGGTGCTATACTAAACACAAGACAACACCTACCTATACCAGAATGTAATGGGCCAGTTTCATAGTCAGACTTAGTACGTCTCAAGTGTGGTGCTATACTAAACACATGACAACACCTACCTAGACCAGAATAGAATGGACCAGTTTCTCATATGAATGTGGTTAATTCCATTGTGATACAGGTAGATGTAATCCTGTATTTAGTATAGAACCACACTTGAGGCTTACTAAGTCTATGAAACTGGCCCACTCCATTCTATTCTAGGTAGTTTTCATCGGTTATATAACGGTTGCTGACTGAAGTTGTAGCGGACACAATAAATAACTGGTGGTCACAGTGGACGAGAGTGGTCAGGTGTTTGCGTGTTGGTAGCGGGAAGCATTTGTGTTTGGGGGTGCGGGGCTGGTTAAGTTATCATAAAGTTATCATAAAGTATGTATGTATTTTATATCATGGGATGGTTGCATGGGATCAAACAGAATATATTTTTTCTGTACTGTCTATTGAATGGCTTAACGCATAATTAGGCATGTTTGAAAGTTCCTGCAGAGTATTTCATTCTTTGTTTTGGTACTGTTTATTTTTTATTTATTCTTATTTATTGATCTTATATGTTATAGCCCAGTTATGTTAAAGTTATTGGAGCACAGTATGTTCTTTGTATTTTTATTTATTGGTTTTCTATTTCCATGTGTTTTTTAGCAACTCAGTTAAATTTTCTGATGCAGCTGAGTGCTTGGAGACACTTCTTCAAGTCCTTGCCGTTTCTGAAAGTTTAAAAAATATTGTCAATCTCCTAGTCTCTTGTAGTTTCTGTTTTTCTTCTCTTTAAACCTGGCTCAACACTTTCATATTGTCTTTTTTTGAAAGCAGCTTCATAGGCCTCTTATTTCAATGTCTACACAATATTGAAAATATTCAGCTGGTTCTTCCCCTTGCTTGAGTTGATCTTGTGGTTCCTTCCACGGCATTGTTCGTTCGATGCCTCAGATCTGAGACGTTCCACGTTTTAATAGGAATGTTGTGATTCTGTATCCACTGGTCTGTGAAATAGCCCAAGAACGTTGTTAAGATGTCGTTTTGAGGAACATCAGCCATGATAATCATCCATCCTTCATCAATGTAGTCTTGAGGTATCAGATATGACGTTGCACACATCTAAAGCATTTTGCGAACAGATTCATTGTTTTGAAGTCCAATGTCAATCCATAAGCTTGAATTTTTCACCATAGGCACTGATTAAAATGAAAATTACAGGCAGATATTTAAACGTTTGGTAACTCCTCGTTCACAGATTGCATAGGTGCAATCTCGAAGTCAATTTTAATCAATTCTGGATTCCACTGTGGATAACAGTTCTTGATTGATTGAATGAGTCTACTGTAAGTGATCCCTTCTTTATCCGGAAGCAATGCATATACTACGGGAAGCACTCTAGTTTCTTCTTCTGTGCTGCCGAGATAAACATGAAAGGTGTAACGTTGTTTAAATTGCTGTGGCCCACTGCTAAATGTCCCGTCAGAGAAAAAGGTTTTCATCACTTGTAGAAGATTTCTTGCTTCTTCCCCTGCAAAAATGAGCAGTCTCTTTCCCTCCACTGTTTGATCATATTTTAAGAAACTTGACGTGTCTGATAGTGCCAGTATATCTTCTGAAAAGTGAATTTCCTCACTCCGTGTGGAATTCTGCTCGGTTACCAGTGCTGACCTTCGTAGTTCGCACAGTTTAACTTTAACAAAGTCTTAGCCCTGAGTGTAGAGATCTTTCATTTCATCTCTGAAAATTTCTTTCATGCGAACTAACACTTTAGCTTTCACGCGTTTTCGACAATTTTCCAGTCTCCTATTCACCTCAATCTTTGCCACATAGGGTACACAGGTGTGGGGTACCGATTTCAAGTTAATTATTTTACTACTACTGATATCAGTAGTAGCTCTCACTGATCCACGGAACTTATCCTTCTTCTCTTTGACACACACCCAGCTACTAGGCCTATGTTGACGATACTGGTAACCGTCAGCGATTATATTAGGTCTTCCCTTCTTAGTCGTAACCACTGTAACTTCACCAGCACTCATATTGATCGCTATGTCACCGTCTAACTGCTCTGGCCAAATGAAGAGAGGCCAATAACAACTCGTAGCTCAGCCTCGTCTGCTCTGAACACCTTGTTGTTTAAAACAAACCACTCCCTTCCCCCCTTGGTATCCTTGTCCACTCTGAATACCTCTTGTTTATTCACTCGCGATGCTTGTCCGCTACGAAAAATAAATAGGGCTGTCCCTTCCCAACACGTCTGCAACCGGCACGTAACGGTTTCGTTCTGTATTTAGTATAGCGCCACACTTGAGGCGTACTCATTCTGACTATGAAATTTCCGAATACAGTAAAATAGTAACGTTTAAGCATAACGGGTAGTAAGAGACGCATTGCCTAGAAAGAAAAATAGTGAAAATTTTTGTAAATATTGAGAAAAACATTTTTAATTGTTAATAAATTTATATCTCTACTGAGATTTGACGGTATAGATTTAATTTATGGAAATTAATCTTTATATAAGCTATTTTTTAATACAGGATTTCCCGTGGAAAAGTAGCCCACCTCCTATATCCAGCAGGCCCCTCACTTTGAATTGGAGGAAGTCAATTCCCTTCCACCTTCTGTTGTAACATGTGGGTAAGTCAATAAAACTTTATACAAGCATTTCACTTGCTCATTCTTCATGTCAAAATATGGGTTGAAGGGGATTGACCTCCTCCAATTCAGAGTGAGGCGCCTGCTGGATATAGGAGGCGGGCTACTTTTCCCTGGGCCACCTTGTATTATTACATTCAAAATTAAGGTTATTTACAGCTTATTTGAAGGTAATAAACCCATAGGAAACATTGTTTTGGGGAAGTGCACTGACATTTGCGTGAAGAACGGATAGGGAAGCCACAGTAATAAATAACAGGTAAAAACTATCTTAACGGCACCCGGAGGAGATTTTAATCCTTACCATCACAAATTATATATTATATAAAACCGTCGAGTTGTTGAAGGCCTTGCCACGTTCATACGCCTACAAAGTGATTAAAAAATATTTAACTGATAACTTTATGAGAAAGTGGAATTTTAGGTAAATACTTAGATATTCATCTAGAGCAGTGTCTCCCAAGCTGTTTTACGCACACCTCCATGGGTACGCGAACCATTTCAGGGTGTACTAGACATTTAATAAGTTTTATTAGTCACTATATTTCTTCTCGCACCTCCATGAGTACGGGAAGAATTTCAAAGGATACTTAAAAATTTAAAATTAATAAAAATTTGTCAAAGCAAAAAAGAGCAGTCTTAAGCTTGATTCACAAGTTTACCTAAAATAGAAACAGAATTTGCTTGGGTGGCGTGGAAATTCACACGCTGTATGTTAACCCATGATGCACTGCAACGCAAACTTAAGACAACTGATTATCAACATACAATATTTTCTAGTGGATAAACATATATTTAAACATATATTTTCAAATTATAATGCAATCCAATACATCGATGCACACGCTTTAGATTAAACGGGTTATTTCAAATCTCCTCACAAAAACCAACAAAGTTGTCTGCTTGATTCTGTCTGTACAGCGCATGCGTACT
>CABFWB010005367.1:0-14757 GCA_902151455.1 Timema bartmani | reverse complement strand
ATATATATATATAAATATATATATATATATAAATATTTATATGTATAAATATATATATATATATAATCAGGACTATTTAACTTGAAATTCCTGAATTAATTGAATGTATCAGCACAAGAAGTACAAAGTATAGTAGGATCTTTGTAGGAAGAACATTATCAGACATTTATATACGTTGTTTAAACTACTTTCATTTATTTATGTGTGGAGTCATTTAATTTCCAGTTCTCTCTCAAATTTGATATATAATATTTTGTTAAATAACACCAAACATACAAACATACGTTTGGGCTTTTTAAATCTTTGTTTATAACAGAATCATACTTTAACTTATATCTATAATAAACACAACACCCTTGGTCGTCAAGTAGACACTAACCCTAATTAATTTTTCTTTTGTCATCCTGGTATTTAAAACCGGATCTGTAATTAGATGAGCTACCAATTGAGTATAAGTGTCATACATTAAAAATTGGTCCTTAATTATCGCTTGAAGAATTAAATAGAACGTTTATTTCTTATTTTTATTCTACTTTAGATGTTTAGGAGATTTCAGTTGAAACACAAAAGAAGCACCCACATAAATAACTTTTTGTCTGAGTATTTCTTAGGGTTAAAACTAAATGTAGGGTTCTAACGAAACCAATATATTTAGTTTTGTATGATAGGAAATTTATCATTTGACACATCAAACCACAAAAATTATCGGCATATTTGGGAATAGATAATTTAAAAAAATTCAAATTACTCTTTAATGAAACAATACAAATATTGAGAAAAACTAAGAATATATATTTTTTAAGAAAGTTGTAAACTATATCTCAAATAAGTCATTTATAGCAAAATCATTTTTAATAATAATAAAATAATGATTCTTAAAAATTATAAGATATATTCCTACTTATATAATGTCTGGATTTCATAACTAAACGGCAACCCAATTTGGTGGCCGCATGGTCTAAGGTGCTCTCGCAATAAACTAGACTGCTTAAGATGGGGAGATCGTGGTTCGATCCAGTTGGGTGTACTGATGGTGGTTTTTCCTAAACGGTTCTCTCATTCTCTTTACATGAAAATGTGGGTACACTTCCTCTAAGCTCAGCCTTATTCATTTTAAAGTCATAAATCTTATTAGTTTAATTTTGTCGTTATTAATAATGTAATGTATCAAAAGTGACAACTAAATATAACATTACTTGACAAATGAATACGTGAAACTATTTATATAGTAAATTTTTATCTGCCAGCTAAAGGCCATTTCTATAAAAGTTGGCCTGTAGTTAACATTATAAGTTTGAGAGTAATGTCACTTTTGCTCTGTGCCTTTAGAAATTCGCTAGCTCTCTCCCACTTACGGCCGAGCATCAGTGTGCTGACATAGTACTCTCTCACTCGGCTCCTCACAGACACCCCCTCTACCCTCCTCCATCATTGTACAGCGGGGTTTAATATGGCGAGGTGCGCCTTTTACGCGCTGTAAGCCAAACTCTTCGAAACAGAATTATAACATACAACAGTTGTTATGGAATACAAAACGAATAAAGTAGTTTGTTTAGTAATTGAGTAGTTAAATAATACGTGAAGAAAATACGTCACAAACATAATATGAACTAGCCTACGAATAAAATTAAAATAACCGAACAATTTATTGGGAACTGAAATTGTGTACATAGCGAGGAATATTTATTAGGCGTAGTTTATTATTAATATTTTGAATATTATAAATTCATACTATTTTGATATATACAATTCATTATAGAGACCTATATTTCTATTAAAACAAATATCATATAGGTTTATAAAAATATAAAAAATTATTTGTATGTTATAGACCTATTTATTAATATAATATATTGCTATATATTAATAAATATAATAATATTGCAGTACTAATAAGTTATTAATATACTTATTATAATTCAATTGTTTTCTAGCTATGCGCTCATGTACTAATTACACTAGTGGTTTTAGTGGTGAAAAGGGTTATTTATAGGATGCGTAACAACATTGGCGTGGAGGGAGAGTGGGAAACTATTTCGGAAAACCCTCTCAATACACCCGACCGAGATTAGAGCCTTGATCTTCATTATCGGTGTGTAGTCTACTGCGAATTTAGGAATTTAAAGCCAATTACACTATTTATTACCTATTATAGTCCCTAAATACCATGAGGTATGTATATTTTGAAGTTAGATATTTATAAATAAAAATAATATAATATTGCGTTTCTTGGTTACATCAGCATATCCCAGTTTGTGGAAATATTAGCCAGTACTAACGTACCGTTAACCGGGGGATGGCCGAGAGTACTAATCGTACATCGTTTTAATGGAGGCTCTCTCTATGTCCTGATTGAGATGAGGTGAGGGTGATAGTGAGTATGAGGACGTGGAACCAATGGAAACACTTGAACCTAGCCTAAGCCTAGCTAACTAAACCCTGGTAATCGTTTGGGTAGGTACTCTTTCGGGAAAAATACCCAAGGTACCAGCAAGAAATCGAACCCGGGATCCCTAGACCCGTAGCTATGTGCACTTAAATCTACATAACGGGTCCGATTAGCAATAAATATAAAAACCCATGACATATAACCTAACAATTTATCTTAAATTTATTACTTTCTCATTTAAGGAGTGAATATTGTAATCTTGAAAATTGTCTACCTCAAGATTAGGATTAATATTTACGTTTTATTTGACACATCCCGAAAAAGGTGGATTTTCAATTTTGTTTGTCCCCATTTTGTATGTTCTTGGGCCTAGATCCAATACTGCTTGATGAAATTTCCTGAAACTCGATATTTAAATGTTACCTTGGGATATATGTATGATTTGGTGACCTGGTGGTTTAGGGGTAAGGTGTAGGACTTCTGTGCTGGGGGTCCGGGGCTCAATCCTCGGTCCCGACACAGATTGATCTGATTACCAAACCCTTCCTTCACCTCTGACAAGAGGTGTATTCATCACAACTTGTGAATGTGTTGAACGCCAGCCCTCCACCGTGGTTCGGATCCCACGTTAAACTATAGGTCCTCCATTTAATCTCACAATCACCCTACTATTATACATTAGCGTAAGTGCATATATAGCCCAAGCGGGTAGTAAGACGTGTTGCTAATAATTTTTTACAAATACAAACAATCTTATTTTTCTAAAAATTGAAAATTTTTTCGATGGAAAACTTTCTTTGTATAGTAAACTGAAATTATAATTTTTTAATTTGTCCCAAACTCTAAATAAAAATATAGAAGAGTGTTTGTACCATCTTTTTGTAGCTACCATTTATTTTACATATTTGGTTGAAGAATTTCTTGAAGTATCCACATTTTTATATAAGTTTTTACTCCACCTATTTGTGAAATATCTCAGAGTTCTGCTGGTAATTGATTTTTTAATTTGAGGAATGTGCATATCATTTCTTGTTTATCATAAATTTTGAATATTAGCCAATTGTTTATTAATAACAATACATTAGCAACACATATTAAGAATTAAATAGCCAAAGCTATTATTTATGCTATCAGTGGGAATGACCATGGGCATGGGACGAATCTTAGTTAGCTCAGTGGTTGGCGTACTAAGCCAAAGGTCCTGGGTTTGATTCCCATGTCCAGGTGTAATTTTTCAATTTTCAGAATATAAGTTATAATGGTATTGATGACTCTCACGGATTTACCTAAAATATAATGATATACTTACCTTCACCTTGGTTTGTTGATAAAAAAATATGTAACATTCCAAGATGCTTCATTTGAATTGAGTAGTTATCTTATTTTAAGATAAAAGCTGTGATGTAACCTAACTTTTCCCTCGCTATTTTAATAATTTTCTCCTAACAATTATTCAAATATGAGCACATGGAGCTTGGAGGGCTAGCCAAGAGTGTCGTGTTTACATAACGTTTATATTTATACAAACAAACAAGGCATCTGAATGTTATATGAATATAAGAGAACGTTGAGATGTATAAATAAACATTGCCACTGTGGGTTAATTAATCCTTTCAACTATCTTCGAGGTGGGCAATATTATTTACAAACATTGTTTCACGTATGGAGGTTATTGTCTTGGTTGTTTTCAAGCCAGCGCCCCTAGTATCAATCAGGAGAACAAGCATGTGAGGGAGATGATATAGAACCATATTATCAAACTGGTACTAAAATTCAAATTCAATGTGTTAATAGCTATCCCTGGATCTCAGCTAGGACTGGAAATTTTTGGGAGGAAAGTTTTCAACTATCAACTGTATTATGAAGAATTTTATTTTCCAATAAATTTTCACGATAGTTTTTGTAACAAAAGACAAATTCAATGGGTTCAACGGAAGAGATGTCTCTATTTTTATTTGGAATGTATCAATCCGCATCTAAAGCCATCCAATATTATATATTTATTTGTCTGAAATATTCTATAAAAACTTAACTACCATCATTAATGCTATTTTAATACATAATGATATTAACGATTTTATATTATTAACTATTCCACTTTGGTCAACTTTTATTGTCATGATTTCAGCAAATTTTAAACTCAAAATATTTTGTTATTAAAGTCTCAGTAATATAATTATTTTAATCTTAATTACTTAATTCAAACAATTAGTAGCATAATGAATTTTGGTTTACTTGAAACCAAATTTAGTTTTTTTTAGTTATTTGCATATGAAAACCTTATTTTATTTTTAAATTGATAAGTGAATAATATTTTCTCCAGATTTAAAATGTAGTATAATAAGTTTGAAATATATTTGTTTCTTTATATTTCAAGTGTATTTTTTTTACCTTGGCTTTAGTTATTGGAGCTCCACGGGGAGAAATCTTGTTTAATCTAAGATTACACGAATGACTCAACAAATGATGAAAAATATTATTTTATTTATTTCATGTTTATCCTCTTACATCCACCACTAATATGCTGTCCAACTACCGGTGTAAGTCTAAGTGTTGCTATGACAACCAGGTAATCTCAGGGATGCTGTTCTCAACATACAAATACTCAGTAGTTCAGATATTGTAAGAGTATAGTGCATCTGAGCAATAAGTTTGTTTAAACAGCCCCCCCCACATTTTCATGAGTCAAACTAATATTACTTTATAGATATAATAATGGTGAGAGCCTATAGTATAATTGTTGGTACTATGAATATCTTATATCACAGATTTGGTTAGCGTATCATTAAAGTTTATTAATATTTAAAATATATACAAACATATTAATTTAAACAAAATTTTGATCAAATATTACAAACGTAGAACTAGTTTTACAATTTTCATAATTTTCAAGCTTTTACCTACAAAATAATATAGAGTTTGCTGTAAATTAAATTTAATCGAAGAACCACTATTAAAAATTTCAATAAATCGTAACTGTTTCAGAAGAAATTTTTGATGACTTAACCACTCTGCTCGCTTTGTAAGGTAAATATTAGCAAAGAATATAGTCAACTGTAAGCAACAACATCATCTAAACAATAACAGTAATTCCGACCATCATGCAATGTGACGTGTTAAATTAGTTCAATTCCAAGCTAATTTGTTACGAAACTTAATAAACAATAATGATCGCAGCACAAAAAAAAAGCTCATTGGCTATTGATTGTTCAGGGACTACACCGTTTCACAAAAAAAAAGCTCATTGGCTATTGATTGTTCAGGGACTACACGGTTAAGGGGGGGGGGAGGAGGTTATATACATCCTCATGACGATTAAATACCAGAGTATTATGTCCTTTCTATTTATTGGTCAGGGACTACACCATTAAGGGGCTATATACATCCTCATGACGATTAAATACCAGAGTATTATGTCCTTTCTATTGATTGGTCAGGGACTACACCATTAAGGGGCTATATACATACTCATGATGATTAAATACCTGAGTATTATATCCTTTCTATTGATTGTTCAGGGACTACACCGTTAAGGGGGAGGAGGTTATATACATCCTCATGACGATTAAATACCAGAGTATTATATCCTTTCTATTTATTGGTCAGGGACTACACCATTAAGAGGTAATATATATGTAGCTAGCTGACATACATAGGAGCCGTGTAGGAAAGCCACCATGCAACAACGTGGGCTGGCATCAGAGGAAACACAAAGGTCCTCCCAAGTATCAACCCAAGCCTAACACAGGTCTCACTTATAATCTTGGCTCCTATTTTAGATATCACTCCCATAAATATTTATATATTGTCATATGCTCTATCCAGTACTCTTTACAATACAACACTTAAAACCCAGTTTCGATTCATTTATTTCAATCACTCCTCAACCTTCCCCCACGATCATATTGACAATAAGCGTCCAAGGGGAGCCGGGCAGTGAAAATACAATATTATACATAACAGAAAAAAAAGTTGTATGCAATATTCATGACTTAACTTAACTTCATGATTTAACATTTAATAGATTTAAAAATTAAAGTATAATTTAAATCTATTTCATAGCCATGGTTATGGAATAAAAATCACTTGACAAAAACTCTTAGAGTACGATAATTAGTGATAGTCCTCCAATGAGAAGACTAAGCACCACGCTATATTCCTCCCATAAAAGTGATTAATTCATGTAAATAAAAAAGATAAAATATATCAGGACTAAATAGCCTTGCCTTAGAAATAAATAAGCCATAATCATTGTAAGTGATGTGATGGTTCAGCTTAGAACACTACCCTTCTAAATGTTAATGAGAGGGGATAAAAAATACCTGCACAACTTTTTTCTCGCTTTTTCAGACTTGAAAGATAATACAGTCTCCACTTTAACTGCCTACTTAGCATGGAAATATATCCACTCCTAGGGAAATAAATGTTAACTTTTGAGTACCAAATCACTATCAAGATATTATCTTCTTTTTCATATCCTTCGTGGCATTTCTTTATTTTATCCACCTTTTTATAAACGAGGTTCATTTCAGTTTTATGTTCATACGAGTGCTTATTTAACTGTAACGAGTTTGTATTATTGTTGTATATAGTTGTTATCCCCCCCCCACCCTAGCTTGTTTAGTAATAGTATAATCAAGAAACAAACAACTAACTACCTCATCTGGCTCATTTTAATGTGTATCAAGTTTCATTGTGTTTTTATAATGCTCAACTCACTTTGCTCGTTTTCCCAAGCCCCCAGTGAGTTTTATTTGAAAGTGGATGTAAACTAATGTAATTCCAGCGTTGTTTTGAACGTAACAACTTAAAGTTACCTGTATTGTATTGTATATACCGCACAGACTATAAAGTTGCTCCACAATTTTGAATTTTTTTCGGGAGTTAAAAATTCTAATTTTTTTACTTTTTGGAATTTTCTCGTCGGTGACAGGCTAGAAGCTATAAGTTTGCTAAATGTCAAGTTTTTAGCTCATTTGGAAGTGGGAAAACATTAACGTCAGTGAGTGAGTCAGCCATGTGGCTTTATAGTAATATAATTTGGTCTATTTGGTTCCAAAATATAGGGGAAAATTTTGTTTAAAACGGATAGTACTACACTGTAGAGTGTAGAGTAATGCATTATATTATTTTATATTTATACGACTGTACTGTGATGCTAAACTAATTCATATTATCATGCTATTTTAATTAAGATATATTAATATTTTATTTTTTAGTCACACAGACCAATAAGCATTATATGTTACTACATTTTTTAACTATGTGTGCTGTATATTATTAATTACAAAATTGTATACATATTTAATGATTATAAAGTTTGGTTATTTTAAGTCTTACAGAAAATAAACATGTGTCCTGGCATGATTTTGTAATTTGGTGGATTGTACCGTGTTTTGAAATTAAGTGGTAAATAAGTTAATATAAACCATACACATAGTGACTTGAAGAAATAGATAGTACCAACAGAAAAAATAAAATTTGAATTCAAACACAATGGTTTATTTTACAAGGCATTTCAGAGGATAGGACAGATAATAATCTGGGAAATTTAAATTTACTGGGATAGGACAGTTCAACTGTTGATAAAATGTGAGGTAGTACAGTTGAACATATAGTATTTGCTGAGGTTGGATGGACAAAAAGGTTGTATTTGGTGAGGTTGGACAGGTAAACAGAGGAGACTTGGTAAGGTTTGATAGTAGAACATGTTATTTGGTGAAGCTATAGGATTAAAGTTAAAGAGATGAGAGTTTATGAAATAGGATATTTTATCCGCGGATAAATGGTGTGGTAAGAAGGACATTTTAACAAAGGAGAGCTGTGAGGTAAGAAGGACATTTTAACAGAGGAGAGTTGGTGAGGTAGTACACTTGAACCAAGGATATTTGGTGAGGTAGGAAGGACATTTCAACAGAGGAGAGTTGGTGAGGTAAAACACTTGAAACAAGGATAGTTGGTGAGGTAGGAAGGACATTTTAACCTAGGAGAGTTGGTGGAATAAGCAGGACGTTTAACCAGGGAGAGTTGGTGAGATAGTAAGAATATTTTAACCTAGGAGAGGGTGTGAGGTAGGATAGACATTTTAACCGAGGATGGTTGGTGGGGTAGGAAGGAATTTTAACCGAGGAGGATAGTTAGTGAGGTAGAATATTTTAATTGAGGAGAAATGGTGAGACAGGACAGTTGGACAGAGTAAGGCTGGTGCGGTAGGACAATTAAATTGAGGAGATATTGTGAGCCAGTAAATTTTAACCAAGGATAAATGGTAAGGTAGTTAGGACATTTTAAACGAGAGGAGTCGGTGAGGTAGGACATATAAACCAAGGAAAGTTGGTTTTGTAGGACATTTGAAACAAGTAATGTTGGTGAGGTGGTAAGAACCCAATTACCAAGGATAGCTGCTGAGGTATTACATTTGAAACGAGGAGAAATTGTGAGGTAGAAAAAATGAACTGAAGAAAAATTGTGAGGTAGGACATATGAACTGAGGAGAGTTAATGAGGTAATACATTTGAACCAAGGAGAAATGGTGAGGTAGGACGGTTGAGCTGATAATATTAGATTGGATAAAGAATGTTTTAACTAGTGAGACCTGGTCAAATGGAGCAGCTAAACCGACAATAGCTGGTGGAGAAGAATAGTTAAACAAATTATGTTTGGTAATAACACAGTTGAACAAATAATGTCTGGTGATAATACAGTTGAACAAATAAAGTTAGGTAATAACCCAGAAGAACAAATAATGTCTGGTGATAAAACAGTTGAACAAATAATGTTAGGTAACAACCCAGTTGAACAAATAATGTCTGGTGATAGCACAGTTGAACAAATAATGTCTGGTGATAATAAAGTTGAACAAATAAAGTTAGGTAATAACACAGTTGAACAAATAATTTTAGGTAATAGCCCAGTTGAACAAATAATGTCTGGTGATAAAACAGTTGAACAAATAATGTTAGGTAACAACCCAGTTGAACAAATAATGTTAGGTAATAGCCCAGTTGAACAAATATGTCTGGTGATAATACAGTTGAACAAATAAAGTTAGGTAATAACCCAGATGAACAAATAATGTCTGGTGATAAAATAATTGAACAAATAATGTTAGGTAACAACCCAGTTGAACAAATAATGTCTGGTGATAGCACAGTTGAACAAATAAAGTTAGGTAATAACACAGTTGAACAAATAATGTTAGGTAATAGCCCAGTTAAATAAATAATATTAGGTAATAACACAGTTGAACAAATAATGTTTGGTAGTAACACAGTTGAACAAATAATGTTTGGTAAAACCACAGTTGAACCAATTGGTGTTAATTGTTATGACAATTGAACAAATTCAAGTTACTTAAGCGGGACATTTGAGCTGGTACGAGCCACTGGGGAAGTTTTCTTAGTTTGATGATTCTAGGTGAGATAGGACGTTTTATTATATGAGATTTTTTTGGGTATAAAATTTGAACTGCAACTCTGTAGTAGGAGTCCAAAATGAAATAAATATATATAATACAATCACACTTTTTTCAGATCAGCAATGATGACATTTTACTTTATTATTATCCTATAAATATTGATATTATATTTATAAAAAGCAATAAGTACATATACCATCGTTTGAATATAAATATAATAAAAGTGTTTTATTTCATCTTAAAGTGTTAGTAAAAGTTTCTCACTGTATAAATCTCATTGTATCAATCACAGTCACTCATGGTTTGCAATAACAGCTTACTTTACATTAGTAAATACAAACAGTTAAATGAAACGGGATTCATCATTCCATTTTCACCAAGACTGTAAGTACTTTCATATATATTATATGAGTCAAGTCATGTAATCTACTGCTGTCATAAGTAATGTAGAAGCTAGAATAGGTGATAACAATTCGTAGTTAACTTTAAATAGAGAATAAGGTTTTATGAAGCCCAGTGGTGTTGTAAGGGCCTAACAAATTCCTGTTTTTTATCCATCAGAAATAGAACTTATTAGATATTTTAAGGTCATAAGCTTGTGTATTATTTCAATAAGAATTTGATTGTTTAAAGTGAGAGATTGTTAGTCTAATGTGTTTATTAATTATGATCGAAATATTATTTTATAAAGTGTGATCTGCATTGCAATTGCATAAAAACTATACATTTTCATTCTTCCATTGCTTGGGAAAATTTACTCCCCAAACTTCAAAGTTTGTCGTTCACTAATAACTAGAGCAATAATTATTTTAGGTCTGCCTTAGTGAATACACCTTAGCTTGTTTGGATTTCCCAAGAGAATATGAATTAAAAATTATTTACTAAAGTATTATAACAATAGCTATAATAGATTATTACTAAACTTATATAAAGCCACCTACCTGTAATTTAGGTACTCGACGTTAAGAAGCTCAGTAAGAAATTAATTTAGAAACTTCTTAAGGTGCTGATATAAAAGAGCTTAGAAATATTTTTAGAAGAAATAAACCAGAAAGATTAAATCAAACAACAAAGTGATGTTAAACATAATTAATTATTGACGTATAACCCAAAAGATTATTTTACGCGGTTTAAAAACTTAAAAAAAATTAGTCTCTATAATGTATTCTTGATAAAAAAATAAAATGAATTACTATTAATAAATACATGTTAAGAGTGCTCGTCCATAATTATCGGGGCTCCTGGTTTGATTACGGGAAGAATTGACGAATATATTTATTACTAACGCACTTATTCGTACTGCTATTCTAACCCATAAAGAAAATATTTTACATTCTTAGTAGAGGTGTGTATTATTATACGTAAAGTCAATCTACGTTTAAATTAGTCTGTAAATCATGTACTTCACATACTTTTTTTTTTGTGAACAGCGTATTATTACCCATTCGGGATATAAGTATATTTATATTACAGGGATAATAAAGTAATAGTTTTAGAAGAAATATAACCGCAATTGTGTTAAGGAAAAATTGTAAAATCGTTTTGAAAAAAAACCATTTAGTTACCCAACCAAGAATATATTTTTCATAAATCCTTCACCAGAAAACCAAATAGAACAAATATATACGCACTTGTATACTTATCCCGTATGAATCATATATATTGTGCATTTAGAAAGATTACATTAAATGCCTTCTTAAATAAAAATGTAGCAAAATGTTTAAATTATACCATAATATATTCTCTAGCTCAAGTACCTAATCTTAACGTCGCAAAACATCAAAAATTAAAGCCAATACTTATATATTAACAAAAACCTAAAAACCAATCCAACCTTTAAATAAATTAATAACGAGGGTTAATTTAAAGGAATTATAAGCACGTGTTTACTCGGAGAAAATAAAATAAATATCCCCAGAGGGGAATGAACACAAATTTCCCTAGTTAATGTTAGGCCTGATATACCTTTACCGTTATTAAATATTTGAAACCAATCTTATTGTGTAAAAAAAATCTCAGTCATTCTCTGTAATACTTCAGGTGACCAAAATAATCTAAAAATTAATCCATAATATCAAGGTTTACTCAAAGACAATAGTAATAAAATTTCGTTTCATAATTTATTTTTACCAGTAAATTGTTGGCAAGACTGGTGAAAGTGGTAGGAACACTAGTTATCGTTAAAATGTTAGCGCCCCGTTACAAGGAAATTCACTTAACGAATCGTACGTGATGGTAGGGGTAGGAGTGGTTCTTGCAGAGATGTCAGAAAAATGGGTCATTGGCGGTGAAGTGTTATGATACCGAGGGGGGGAAGGAAGACGTATTAGACGAGATTCCTTCAAGGTCATGGCACGAATACGATATTTGGGTTATTTCATTTTCACAATCTTGATTGATTTAATCTGAAGTTTTGTGTGATATTTTATATTTGTCAATCGAAATCGGTGGGAACACCAATTAAATGTCAATTTTGTATAGTCAATTTGGTAATGATGGAAACGTAGGGGTTAGAATCCGGGAAGGGTACACTTTGTGTTGTTATTTTAAATAATTTTCCGCTCTCTCTTTATGCAACCTTGGGTATATTTCCTCTGAATTCTACCTTACTCCTACCCTACTAGTGTAATAAAATGCGGATGGTTTGGATCCAGGTAAGACGTGGTGAAAGAACAGACACATCGGTTCAAATGGTTGCGCATTTCTCCGATGAAATAAGAGTCCTGGACTCTATTCTTACATTGGTGAAATGAGGATTTTTTCCCATAAACACGGTGAATTAACCCGAGAATATTATATTGTACCTTTGAAAATTAGTTTGTATCGTTTAATATAAATAGTTGTTTCATAAAGTGAACTCTATTAAATATTTTATAAGATAATCTTAATTCATGTTTATTTTTAAAACAAAAATATATACTACACTTTTAAGACTAGGATTTGAAAAAACTAATATTTAAATATGTTATCATCTATGAAGTGATTTTTAGATAATTTAAAAACGTGAAATTTCACTCTATAGGCGCAAAATTAGGAGCTTATATAAAGCCTAAAATCTGTGTCTGTGGTCGTATCTAGAATACATAAATATTTATATAATCGAGTTAATTTTGGTTCATAGTTGTCATAGACTATGTTTTTGATTTAAATATTAATAGATGTGACCTTAAAAATAATCTACATGATATTTCATCCATATTCATAAAGAATTTTAAAAGTTTTAGAACCATTTAAATAAATCAAGTTGATAACTCACGTGTTTTATTTTAGTTTTAAATCTGCGCCCAGGAAATATATGTATAGACAAATAATATCAGTGAGTGGATTAGTCCATTTTAATTATAATCTCAATTAATAGACCAGGGAAGTGTGTTTTAGTATTAGAGGCGTTACATTATATTACTGTTGTAAATAGTTTTCTAAAATAATAACGTGTTTGAAAAGGTTTCATTAAGTGGTGATAATTGTTTAAACATGCAGACAACTATTCGATTAGTAATATTGGATCAAATCATTCCTAAGAACAGTCTAAAATTTAAGGAATATAGATTCGGAATGAAAAATAAGAAATTTACTTGCTTATCACAATAAACAAGTTTTCAAAATTTTTGTGAATTAAGTTTTATTTCATATATTGGCTGATTTGTTATAGTGGTACGTGGATTTGCAAAAATTGAAATTTATTTAATACATATTTACTTCGCTTATTCAATAGATAATTTTATATCATTCTTTCATTAACAATTCATAGCACTATTACAAAATAAACGTTAAGGAACTCCTCATGGACTTTCTCACTCCTTTGTTTAAAAATGGAGATATTTACTCAAAACTAGTAATATATATTAAATAAATAATATACATTAGCAAACCTGAGAAATAAATGTACTATACTTACGTAAAATATTTTGTGACTCCCAGATTTAAATTTTAAGATTTTAGTTAAAAAAAATTTAAGCCTTATTTGTATATTTGGACCAATAAAACAGATTAATATTGGGTCCATAAAGGGTCAAAAAATCCTATTAAAATTTCTGATTCCGGTTAAAATTTTATACATTTTATTAGAGTTTACACAACTTATGGTTATCGCTTTGCAATTATTTTCTTCATTTATAAGTTCACACTAATGAAAAATGTAAATATTGGCTATTAAGTCTAAAATAATATAGATAGATAATTGCTGTACAAATATTTCCTCAAAGAGAATAAAGGTAAAAGAACATCAAATTTATGAGAAACTTACTTATCTACTTACTCTATTGCTTAAATAATTATTGCGTTGAAACTCAAGTAGTATCTCTATATAAGTAAAGCTCACAATGTTATATTAATATATCTGATATTAACTCAGAAAGTATTGGTTTTATATACAAGTATTTAAAATAAAAGATTTATATTTTTACTAGTATTACAATTTTGCAATGATAAGCTATTTAGTATCTCTAATGATTGTTGAGATACGGAAATTTCCGCTTCTGTAAAATATCCTAAAAGTCATTTTCATGGGAAAATGAAAGAAGCCGTTTTATTTATAATCTTAAGTATTGCCTGGATACAAAATTTAATCGAATTCGTTTGATCCCATTTTGAGATTTTTTTTTTCTTTTCGCTATTTATTAAACTACTCTTAATTTTAGGGTTAAACAATCCCACAAACAGATAGCATTGCAAAAAACACTTTTTAGCATGCGGGTGGTCATGTAACGTCGACCTCCATCAACATCTTGGGTTAGGTTTTTTTTGACAGTTGCAATACTTGAACTTTAGTGTCCAAAAAGTTAAAAATATATGTATTTGCGTATAAATTGAAAATTATTGGTTTTATAAAAATAAGTTTCAATCAAAAGATTGTTAATATAAATAGATCTACATATTTGCAATGATAAGTAAGTTCATATCTTAAAGAGTAACGGAGATAATATATAATATTAGAATTTACGCATCAGAC
>CABFWB010005366.1:0-45719 GCA_902151455.1 Timema bartmani | reverse complement strand
TCATATTTATAATATCGTAATTTTGAATTTAGATGTGAATAACAAATTATTTAGATGCATAATTCCATATCATTACAACCCGCTGGCCCCAGAAAAGCCAATCATGAAACAATGCATATTCATGCTGCGGGTGTCCCCAACTATTCACGGGTTTTAAAGTAACCACCGTTTTGAGTGCTTGGATGAGTTTCGCAGCTTCCTTTTCCAAGTTCAAGCTTTAAATTATTTCATTTGCAGTAACTGGTAGTACCTTGATTTGGCCTAAACTAAAAACTTCTAAATCCCTGGCAAAATCCCCCTCTGCTAAGTATGAATCCAATTTGTTTCCAGTAACTAGAACATTAGCTTTAACCAACAATGTTATGTGTGAACCGGTATAGGCAAGCAATTTTACTGTAGTGGGTAAAATTTCTTTATTTGGAAACTTGTTCCTAAAGAGAGTTTCATTTATTAATGTTACATGTGCCCCGGTATCAACTTGGAAATTAATATTTACCCCCTCCACTGTTAACTGTTGTAATGATACTGATTTGAATTGGGCCCCTCTCATGTATTTAAAAAGTCATGGATGAAGTGCATTTTTATTTAAAGTATTGTAGGTAAAATATCCTTTCAATACTTCACCCATGGAAAATCACGCGCTTTTCAGAAATAATGCCGAAGTCTTGCACCATTAAACTTATTTTTTTTCTTTCAAATATTAACTCCGTAGTGTTTACCAAAAAAAGCAAGTGACGCTAACTCCCTCTACCCAATAGGAACCTAGCCTTCACGACACCTGTCACGAAGACTCTTTCGATTAGTTGGTTTTGACACTGGTCACGAGAGGTCCAAGGGGCAAGGGATAGGTCATTTATAAGCTGCTTGTGCGTATGAATAGAGAGTAGGCACATAAATCTACACAGCACGCGTTTCACAAAGCACGGAACCTATAATGTCACAGAGGATTGATCTGTGGTTCAACTAAGCTGTATCATCTAAAATCATATCTTTAGTGCCGAAGATGGAATCATCTTAATAAATCGTGTTTAAATTTAAAGGTCTTAACTCATTACATAAGTGTAAGAAATATCACTATAATTGGCGCTCGATCACGGAGCTATAAATACCAATTATCTCACAATATAAACCTAATCGTTTTAATTGCCACCCAACACGCAACCGAAACGCTTTAATTGCTGCCCAAACGTGGGGCATAATAAACCGTAACGCAATAATTGGCGCTCGATCACGGGGCTATAAATACCAATTATCTCAAAAACAATCCGTAGTACTTCAATTGGCTCCCAATCACGGGGCAATTATATCTCAATAAAATCATAATTTTACCGTACCATGATTTAATTAGTCCTCACTGAATTTTTAATATGAAAAATATCAGAGAACACGCCAGAAGTTTCATTTAAATTGATACTTTCTCCATCAGATGTTTTACCCTCGGAGCATACCTGGTATAAAGTCTTATTCCTTTTAGATTAACTCAATTTCTTATCTAGATAAGTACTTCTTGTGTTACCGGTAGCCTTCTTTTCACATGCAGGACTTATATGGCCTCTGACCCCGCAAATACGGCAAGAAGCGTTTCGATACCAACAGTTATCAGAATCGTGATTTTTAAAATTACAATGTATGCAAGGTAATTTTTCTTTACTGGATTTAAATAGTCTTTGTTTTTGAACTTTCTTCTGAACTACATTGACATCTGTAGTACAAATATCATCTTGTGGGACCGAAAGACGTAAATTAGAGTAAGAACTAGCATACTCAACAGCAGACCCAAAATTAACTGTGGGGAGCTCCATTAGTTTCAACTTCAGATCTTGANATTAGAGTAAGAACTAGCATACTCAACAGCAGACCCAAAATTAACTGTGGGGAGCTCCATTAGTTTCAACTTCAGATCTTGAGAACACAATCCATGCACAAATTGAGTACAAAGGGCGTGATCGAACCAGTCATTAAGAAATTTACAATAACGCGTAAGATTTTTTATTTGATCTGCAAAATCGGCCGGTAATTCCCCTTCATTTTTCACCCTGTTTTGAAACTTAACCCTTTCTGCCAGTGCATTCGATTCTGGCTGAAAAGATTTAGTCAAAATATTTGCAAGTTGTTCCAATGTTTTAGACTCTGGTTCAGTTGACTCACACAGATCACATAACCTTTCGTAAGCATGTTCATCAATGGCGTCTAATAAATATAAAGTCTGCTTGTCTTCCAGTACATTGTAAATCCTAAGCTTATTTTTTAATCTTTTTAAGTAAACTTTCCAGTTGGACTTAGATGGATCGAAAGGCTCAACATTAAACTTAGTAATTGATTCAATAACCCGAACAGATGCATCTTCCTCCCTATCCACCATTAAGGAGAATTTCGTTCGCCAGGAAAACGCCCAAGCGAAAAAAAAAATGTAAGCGAATTCTTTTCACACCTCGTCGCCACTGTTATATTCTAGACAATCACTTGAGACTACGTTATACATGATACAAACGTGAAAACTAATATGTTCTAATTTGATATTCTGTAACGAATAACGCTCAACTTCCCTTTCCAGAATGACCATCACATCCGTCGTATAACCCAGTGTAGCCAATTACTCCAAAACACATTTCCTCACATTCATAACAAAACTATTATCAATTTCATATTTTAATATATCTGGGTTTATAAACATACCATAAATAACTAAGTTTCAAACACCATTCTGAAACTTTTTGATGAAGACTCAAAATCAGCAATAAAGCAACATAAACTTGAATGAAGATAGTATTAAGCAGACAAAAATAATTAGTTCTATTAAACTTACAACTAATTTTTTGGTTATTTTGTTAGTGAAAACTAAAGGCCGGTCTTTATGACTCCTGGATAAATATTAATCTGGTAGATAAATATTTATATCTGGTGGATAAGTTAAAAGTGCGTCTTATGACTGCAAGATAACATTTATCTTCCAGATAAAATGTAATAATCCATCACATTTTTATCGGGAGGTTTAAGTACCTGATAACGTTTATCTGAAAGTTAAAATGGTTGTCGCCATAGTGACGCGTTGTTCTTAATGAGGTTTCGCCTATGAGAATCTGTTTTTAGGTTAAAATCTTGGTTCACGTGTTTAGTAAGCACAGGCCCGGGCTTTAAAAATATAATTTAGGACATTTAATTCACAATTTTATATAAACTGGCAAGCTATCTGTATAGTTATATTTATATAAGAACAAATTATCAAAATGTGAGTATAATAAATGAAATTTTGTAAACGTTGTACCCAACTATTGACCACATTTTGGCAGACACCGAAATTAGTACTTGCAAGACAACTTAGCTTCTACGCCTACGTGACACCATCTGTTTCCTTGCACTCATTTAGCCGCCATTATTTAACAAATGTTGAGCGTTCTCGCCACTCGTTAGCTTGTTTCGGTAGCATAAGGGCTTATACGAATAGCAGTAAAAATAGTACCAACCTCGCATTTTCTGCATTAAAAAATATTTAACCTACAGATAGCTATCCGGCAGGTAAATTCCGTTCATAATACGCGTAAAATATTAAAGTGACTGATAACCTTTAAGTATTAGCTAATTTTAACCTCCTGATATCAATATTTATGCGATAGTAGTAAGACCGGCCCTAATTAGGATTTAACCTTGTGATTGGTTAAATAATGTGTCTAGAATTTTCTATGGTTTGTACTATTATTTTTAATATTTAAAATAATACTGCATAAATAATAAACTCTTTCAGGGGGATATAATATATAGTCCATATTGTTGGAACAAGATATTTTATATATTGTTTTACAATACATATTGATTTCGTGAAGAACCTTTAAATTGTTTTAATTTCGATTACTTAAAGTAAGTCTATCTGTTTAAATCATTTCTCACTCACTAGAAGTGCTGTTTATTCTGTATAATCTATTTTACTCCACTTCACAAATTCATTTTATTGGTCACTGATAGCAAATGTCATCTATGGATTTAAAAATAGGCTAAATTTTTATCATAAAATGTTGGCGGGAAGTTGTAAAGTTGATTTGTATAGACATTTATTTATGCTTAGATTTATAAAACGTGAGTTATGCAACTTTTTAAAACAAATTCATTTGATTTTTAATAATGATTTCATCCCATTACTTAATAGATAAGAGAAGACTGCAATACAGCCTACTATATGTGTGGCCGCCTCTCATTTAACTTGTCCAATGAATTGGCCTAAAAAAAACCGCGTAAATTTGTATTCATGTATTGGCGGTAACTGAGTATCTAACTGTGTTTTAATGTAGAGTGCTAGTTAATGGTGTAATGTCTTCAACAACTCCAGAACTTCATCAAACATGGGATGGTTCTTCTTGTTGTTACTTAAGTCCTTCAATGAGTGAATCTATGTTATACTTATGGAATTGGGGAGACGAACATTTAAAGGGAGACGAAAGTCCTTCTTCAATTTCCACTGCATGTTCCGAAGCTGGTATTCGTCAAAGAACAAGTCAACTGGAAAGTAAACGAGGAAGACCAAGAGCTGAAATTATTTCACATCTAATTGTAGAAGGATCCACATCACCCAGCGCCATAAAGTGTACATATTGTAACAGAGTATTTCCCAGGGAAAAATCTTTGCAAGCTCACTTACGCACTCATACCGGTACGTAAATAAGACATGTTTAGTCCTTGTGTTTTTATAGTTTAGGTTTCCAAATTGTACTGACCTACGTATTTTGACTTATTTGATTCCCTGAAAAGGTCAAATCCTTTAATTTATGTCGAAATAACTCAAAATTATGTATAGACATACCACACATACAGTAACCTTTAAATATGTCTAACCACCCAACATTTTTTTTTGCAACTATAATTTTGGTTTAATTTTATTTCGGTGTATATCATTCGCTTTATATTATAATGAATAAATCTTTACTTTATAATTGTTGAATAATCATGATCATTTTAATTATTTTTTGGGTCCTATAAGGGCATCTTCTTACCACCATACTGTTATAGGACTTTTATGTCAACATTAAATTCACTTTCTCTATTTCTCTTAGTTTGGACTGGAAGAGAAAACCTCGTGTTTAATGAGTTTATTCTCTTAGATCTTATAAAAAAATACTTATTCAATTAATGAATAATACTTATATTTACTAGCAAAAATGACTAAAGTGACATTTAAAGAAAATATATAATGATTTGTTGTCGTAATAACATTCCACTATATTCAAAACTAGATTTTGGAATGTTGTAGGCCTATAACTTCAACACTTATAGCATAAATTATCTACGGTGCTTTTAATATGGCCAATCCTAACATTTTCCTCTAAGTAAACTAGTGGTTTTATACCTCACTACCCAGAAAATATTATCGGGTACAATCTCTCCTACCTCTTTCCAATTTTAACTCTAACCTGCATATAGGCCTAACCTGAACAGGTTGTAAGACTCAATGCTAAAACAAACTTTAACCTATACATATATCCTGAACAGGTAGTAAGACGCGGTGATGGAAAAAAAAAACTAACTTTAATATGACCTATTTTAATAAGAGCTATGTTATTAAAAGATGTCTATAAAACACTTATGTTAAGTTTAGTTCAATTTTTCATAGCTCATCTACAGTTAACTTTGTTAGAATAGAAATATAATTTTATAATTTTTGGTTTTGCTTCCAAAAGTCTGATAAAAACAGGATTTTTTTTCTACTAAACCCCCATATTTCATTCCAAATACTGTGATTCATGAGTCAAGGCTAGGAAGGTCATGTTTTATTTTTGCACTGTGACTTGCCTACCTGTTTGATTTATACCCACATGTATTTTACGCTAATGGGTTAGGGATGGGGAAGATTGAATTTAGAGGAAGTGTACATGCATTGGTGTGGACAGAGAGTAAAAAACCATTTGTGAAAAGCACCCTTAGTAGGCCTACACCCGACCAGGATTTGAACCTCTATCTCCCTGTCATTGACATTTCAATCATTTGTGCAAGTAACACACTATACCAGTGAAGCGGGTCTGACCAACGTCTTACAATTTAAGGATTTTGACAATGCAACATCTGTGTTAACCGGTATTCATGATATATCACAATTTAATTTTTTGAGTTTTGGGCAGGGCTATATTCAGCGAGGAGAAGGTGGGATTGAGATAAAATAAAATGTGGTGAGATGCTTATTTTACTACCTCTTATCAACAAGGAAACTGATATCTAGAATTTGCAGCCAGGTATAAACATTTGAATGAATAAATCTTTGTTAAACTTTTAAAATAGGCCTAACTATAAAAAAAAAATATGAAATAAGAATTACTATTTTTGAAAAAAAGTTATAGGCCTACTTGATTGTCTGGCACTAGCTATTAGTTGAGCCGTAATCTAGTTTTGATATGGATTTATTTATTTATTAAAAACCATTTAATTATACTTTAGAGTAACTTGATTAATTTTTAAATGTGAACAGGAAATGTATTTTATATCATTTCTATCCATTCTTACTCACCAATCAAAAATAATTTTAATAAAATATTTAAACTTAATCAGTAAAATAAATATATAGAAACTTGCAAATGTGTGAAATCCATAAACTAACTTTTAAGAGCAGGGTTACCTTTTATTTCAAAGATACACCTTTATGCATATCAAAAGTAATCTATTTCCAAAATTCCTCATTTGTAAAAATGGACAGGCATAGTATTTTGAATATATTGCATGTCCCTCTCAAAGAAAATATCTGGGTGCACCACCATTTTTTTTAATATTAACAAAATTTGTCCATGTCTGGCCATGACTTTTTTTCTTGCGAACTGCTTGCCATAGTTGTTTAAAACAAACAAAACAATTGACACATTATTAATTGCTTTCACCCCAAACTACAAGATTGGTGTCCAAGGCCTCATGTCAGCATAAATATTTATTCTTGTGTGGTAGTTGGGAGATAAGAAGGGAGTCGCTCCTCCTGCTAAGCAAGTGCTTATTCATAAGAAACTAAGTAAATGGTCATACAGCATGGATGTCATGAAATAGGCATACCTCTACTCGACCTTCTACCTAGCATTTAAAAATCTAACAATGGCAGGGCGATTGCAACAATGAGTAGAAAACCTGATAACACTTACAACTTAGGTTTGACAACCTTCATTTGTTTTTAGGCTAGTTTAAATTTCTTTATATATCTTGGAATAATTCAAGTTGGAAAATAAAAGTATTTATTTACAATAGTCATGGTTATAGAAAACTTGCAATCAATTAAGCCATGTTTGTAATCTGCATTGGCATTCATTTATTAGCAGACAGTACAATGCATCACCTAGTGGGACAATGTATTGCTGAGTTGGACGATATATCACGTTAAGGACTATGCATCGCTATGTTATTTGTTGCATTTTTATCGAAGTTTACATAGAATTTGGGACACAAAATATCAATTGCAGTGGTACAATTCTTCATTGACATTATTTTATAGATATGTTGCCTAATCATTTAAAATATGTAGTAAATTATGTAACACATAATAAGGCACTCCAGGGGCTCAAACCGGGCCTTCCCCATAAACCTTAAGCAATTTGAATGCCCCTAGAAACTGTTTAGAGCAGTCTTCACCTGGAATTAGATATTTAATGTAGAAGCTATTTGAAGTTGTCTTCCCCCTGAAATTTTTGATAATTGGGTGAATATTAAGCTATTTTGAGTGTACTCATCTGGAAAAGCTTTGAAAATCAAATGGCTCTTGAAGCTATTAGAGTGGGCCTTGTCCGGCAAATTTTGAAAAATTGGATGCTCTCCTGGCCTTTAGAATCTATTTAGAGTGGTCTTTTCCCAACAAATTTTTGGAAATTGGATGCCTTTAGAAGTTATTTAAAATTCGATACAAAGCCCTCTTTCAGCTTCATATTTGGGAATATCAGAGAGGAGTGAGATAAATCTAAAGGGTGGCAAGTTTAGTCCAGGGGAGGAAGGAGTGTATTCCAGTCAGGGGTGACACGTTCTTTCCAGAAGGGGAATGCCCCCTCCTCCCTGTTTCTACATCATTTGTTGACTTTGGTTGGTGCAAATTTTTTCTTAACTTTGTTGTCACGTTTACAAAAGAAAAGTAATGTACGAAAATTAATACGTAACCTGACTGAACATTGAAATGTTACACACATGAACTTGATTTACTGCCCGGCTTTTTGTGTGCCAAATTTAGTTTCGGTATAAAAATTATGGACTTCGTGTTCGAGACACTTAGGCCAAACCAATTATATAATTATTACTTATGCCAGTAAATTCCTCCGTAGGAAACTCCATTTGGTAGGCTGGACATGCACTATTCTTTAGTATGAATAGGCATTTTATTGCTTGGTATTCTTTACTTTTTTTTTAAACTTTTGACTTTGGATCTCGAGCCCAGACCCGGTACCTATAGTCTCCCCCTTGTGGCGGGCCTGCATTGAATAAACCTTCTTTCCCCACGTTAATAATACATACATATATTAATAATACATACATATATTAATGGAACAACATTTAATTTTATGACTTCAAATTTCTGAAGGAATTAATAGAAAAACACTTTTCAAAATATACACACGTACAATTACTTTTCAAACAAGTTGTATTGTATTATTAGTTGGTCTTACACCACATAAATTTCTCATTAATTTAGACTTTAAATAAATAGCACTACACAGTAGACTCGCAACTAACCGAAGTAATTGGGACCAAGTCTACCTCGAACACGAAAAAACTTGGATGATTCAGAGCGTGTAGGATTTATAGGTTATAAATAACTAGAACAAACTGCATTTGTTTACATTGCTTGTAAGTTTCAAATTATCAATTTATTAAAAGACATTACAGTACAAAGTATTATATTGTATTATAGAGTTAAGCTGAATTAAAAAAAAAATTCTAGGCCTAACAAATATTTTACTGTACTGTATTTGAAAAAAGTCTTATTCTATTTTAGTTGAAAAAATTTATCAAAACACTTTATATTACCAAGTGCTGTAGAATTACATTTATTATAGAATTAAGCTAAATTAAAAAAAAAATTAACAAACTGTCACGACCCTACCCCTTGTGGGCTCGTTCTGTGAGGATAGCCTGCGGGAGGGTTAAGGTTGCAGGCAAGGTACAGTAGTTGTGTGGGTTTGAAATAATATGCAGATTTGGGAATTTTGGTTTAATAGTAGATACAAAAGATGATATAAAGTGTAATGTTGATCGTAAGATAAAGAATAAGAAGAATGGACACCCGTGCTCCTGGAAGAACTGGCTTAACTTGTGAATATTCAGATCAACCAAGTTGACTGTTACTATGCGGTACCTCTACTAATTTTATTGCATCAACTTCTTGCCTTGCTTGGCCACGGTGAGGTTGCACCATCGGTTCAGTGAAAGAAGATAATGCATTGTGCATTCATGCAGCAATATCATCTGCCAATTCAAACTCCTTGTCCTTATTTAGCCACTCTTGAATGTCTTCCCTATTTATGGCTTCAACAACTTGAAGTTCATTAGTGAGCTCCACAAATTCATTAGCATAATTAATTGTAGCATTTTTTTGTATTTTAAAGTTTTTTCAGGCTCTTTGATTCCAAAAAGGTTTATCCATGATTTTTGTAATGTTGAATCTTTGTCATCATCCCAAGCAATGTCGACCCAATACACATCTTTTATTGTTACTGCCTTAAGGGTTTCCATAACTAGCTTGTATTCGTCTAATTTTTCAATCAAATTTTGCAGCAGCCACTTACGGTAGTTTCTTTTAAGAGTTTCTAAGACTCCCTGATCAAAAGGCTGTATAAAACGTGTCACATTTGGCAGCAAAATGTGCCCCTTGTTTGTTCATCAGCTTCCGTGTGTGACTGAGCGTTGTCAAGCACTAAAATACAAGGCAGTTTCTTCTTTTTAAGGAAATCTTCAACAACAAGAATGAAACTACCAAAAATCCATTCTTTAAAAATGTGTGCATCCATCCACGCACTTTTTTGATTAGTATAAATTGTGGCAAGCATGTTAAATTCAAGTTTTTAAAAATGCACGGATTCTTATATCTCCCAAAGAATAAGGGCCTAAGTTTGAGGCTACCAGATGCATTGCAGAATCCCAAAACTGTTACCCTTTCTTTACTTTTCTTAGATCCAGGTGTGTTTATTTTTGTCTTTGGTTGTCAGGGTTTTTGAAGGCAACATTCCGAAGTCCAAGCCAGTCTTGTCACAGTTAAATATTTGGTCGGAGGTGGGGCCTAATAGTAAAACAATCTGTTTTAATTTTTCTTGAAACTCATTTACATCACTGGCATTTCTCTCAGGTAATGTCTGACTGTCTTACACCATACTTTTTTTTTCCCACTTGTCTACCCACCCATTGCTAGCAGTGAAATTTTCTTCCCCTTCTTTAAATTTTTTGTGAAAATCAAGTGCTATAGTTTGAAGCATAGGGCCACTTACCGGACTTTTCATTCCTCTCAGCTGAGAAAACCAGAGAAACAAGGCCTCTGACGTCTGTTCATATTCTACTTTCTTGAGAGTTGTTCTAGCTAAACCACTGCCTCCATTGGCGCTTTTATTAATTCACTTTTCAATATCGTTTCGTTTTCGTTTCCAATCTCGTACGGTAGCTTCTCCCACACCCAAATCTACAGCTACCTTTCTAATAGATTCCCCGTATTTAATCTTTATAAAGTATTGAACTTTGCTTCCAAAGAAACATCTCTTTTACATTTACTACTCATACTCAAATTACACGAAAACAGTAAAATCAACAGACCAATAAAACACTCAACGCGAACTGCTGACTGACGTTGGACACACTGACAATGAAACAAAGAGACTATAGCAATAGAGAGTGGCAGGACACGACGTTAAACAAACTAGTCTGACACTACCTCAGAAATGATGTGTACTGTACTGTAGTACAGACCATTACCCGAACGTCCTTCATGCATTCCCATGTTTGCTCGGCATTTTGAGCGGCATAACGCCTTAGTATAGTGTTCTAGCTGTGTTCGTAATTGGTTCTTACGTCACTTCTCATGCATTTACCTACAGTATTGTAAACAATTCCTTATACTAGTTATAGTAATACAGTATATTTAAATATACATTGAAGTGAAAAACTATTGTATAAATTATTTAACTATTGTATAAATCAAGGCGCGAAATTTCCAGTTGCCCATTCACCATTAGCGGCCAAACATCTGAGTGTGGCGACTAACTTTTTTTTTTTTTTTAATTTGTTTCAAACACGCCCAAACTATATAGGCTCAGATTCTCATGTCTCAAACCAGCACATTTAAGTGCCTTGGAAAGAGCACACTTTCAAGCCTTGGTTTTTGGGCGACGGCATTTCCCCTCCATTGGAAGAAAAAACTGCTGAGTCACACCCTCCTTCCCCCTTCACTCCTGGGAAGAAAAGCACATTTTGTTTGTGCCTCCTGCACGAAGATCTCCCACTGTAATTTTTCTCTCTTCGCATTCGAGTACAAGAAGTCGCAGAGTTGAGGTTTTACATTACATCTATGGAGCTTTTGCTTCTTCTCTTAGACTTGGAAATTGTCGGTAAAATTCAGAATTCTCGAGGCGGCTCTAATTGGCTCTTTAAGATTTGTAGCAAATGGCAATCCTTTATGATTGGTTATTTGAAATATTGCATGAGAATATTTGAAATTGTTTATCATTCAGCCCAGTCCATCGTGGTATTTCATTTGTTATACCGTGAGTGTGGTCTAGCGCTTTTCTTGGTTCTTTGGTAGTTGCCTGTGATTAAAGTGGTTATAATGATAGTTTTATTTAGTTTAACTATTGCTATGGAGAAAAGGCAAACTAATATACAATCTTTTTTTTAATAGGGGTAATATAGCAAAAGAAAGAGGTTGTGATAAAAATGTGTGCAGAAATGTTAATATTCCATACGTGCATCCGCAAGTGAAACAAAGCAAGGCTAGTGAGATTGAATCAGCTAGTAGCAGTCTTCATCTTACCTCATCTTACAGCTCTGGTAAAAGTGGTAAAAGAAAATTTGACAGTGATTCAATGTCATTTCCAGTTAAAATTAAATTTAATAAGGCCTGGTTAAGCCATTTTGAGTGGTTATTGTATGATGATGCAACAAGTCTCACATCTTGCAAATTTTGTAAACAGACGCCACCAGTCACGTCAATAAAAAGTGAGTGAAAGGTTTTTCTATACCTTTTAAAAAAGAATCCTTTGTTCTCTATAGTCAAAGTAAAGTCACTCGTGATAATGTTGCAAGTGCAAAGGCAAAAGAATGCCCGACAGAAACACCGATGGCAAAATGTGCTATAAAAATAGACCACTAGATGTTTTCTCATCTAACAGATTTATTTATTACAGCATACTATGTAGCTAAGTGCAAAGGCAAAAGAATGAATAACAGAAACACCGTTGGCAAAATGTGTTTAAAAAAATGGACCACTAGATGTTTTTTCATCTCAAATTTATTTAATGTAGTTTACTATGTAGCTAAGCATGAGAAACCGTTAAAAAACTTTGTAGTTCTACTGTATTTAGCTGGAAAATTAAATGTGAGTGTTTTAACCAAGTATAGTAATGAAAATCAGTTTAGAGATTTTATTCATTTCATAGCTGAAACTTTGAAGAGGGATCTTATAGAACAATATTGAAGAAACATACATACATCAGCCTTATAATTGATGGTTCCACGGATAGATCAGCATTCGAGCATGCAACTTTATATGTTCAATATGTGGATGCAAATGAGAATCGTATCAAAGAGGCCATATTAGGAGTAATAGAGCCACCAAATTCTATTTCCGCCGGTTATTTCACAGCCATGACTGATTATTTAGATAGAATTATAGGCCCAAAAGAATAGAGAAACAAGTGTTACATTATAGGCTTGGGTACTGATGATGCTACAAATGTGGTTGGACACAAATCAGGATTGGCTGTGAAATAAAAACTATTTGTCAGAAACTGATAAACATTCACTGCCTTGCGCACCGCTTGCAGTTAGCTTTGTTAGATGCATGTGGTGAAATTGAATATATTAAAACATTTGATTTAATGGTTAGGAATATTTTTCAGCTCTACCATGGCTCTGCTAAAAGACTTTACCTGTTAAGTAAGATAAACAGCAGAAGTTTTAGGAGAAGAATTTCTTAAACTTAGTGATATTCACACTATTAGTGGTTAGCCAGCAAAGAGTGTGCTGTAAGATCTCTCTTGCAATCATGGAAATATGTTGTGACCATCTTGAACAGGTGGCCCATGGAAAAGACAATGATGGTGCTAAAGCTAAAGGTTTGCTGAAAAGTTTGAAGCAATTTAAATTTGTTAAGCTTCTCTACTTCCTTTTTGATTTCTACAGTAAATTGAACCCTTTAATTGTGGCATTGCAAAATAAGGAACTTCTGATTACATCTATGAAAATAAAAATTGAACACTGCATCTCAGTTTTGGCAGACCTGGAATCTAGTGTTGGACCAAGCAAACAAGAGTTATTGGACCAGGCATCCATTTCAGGGAAAATCAGGGATTTGCAGCTGGCTAACATTCAGAATGGGGAGCAAGAGTTTCAAACAGTAAGATGAAACTTAATCAACTATGCAAAAGTAAAAATAATACAAAAAGATTGCACTCTATATAAACAGATGTGATTACCTGTCTGCATGTTTTCGACACCTTGGGTTGGCCTCCCTAAGAAAAAATTCTTCAATTTAGGATGGAAGAGATAAAGAAGCTCTTCATGTACTTGAACTCAAACCTATTTTGTGAGAAAGTGGATCTTCTGTTTGCAGAGTGGGCAGAATACAAAATTTGTTTCTTTCACTGATTTTGAATCAGATGCTGGGGAAGATTCATAATGAAAAGTGTTCAGCAAGATTTGCTCGAGATTCTCACATTTTGTGTTGTTCTACCAGTGAGCACAAATTCATATGAGCGGGGCTACAGCTGTCATAACAAACTCAAGACGGCTTACTGGAACTCTCTCAAGACTGAGACACTGAATGATTTGCTCAGAACTTCTATAAATGGACCCTCCCTGTCATAGTTTGACCCAACAGCTGCAATTGACAAGTGGTATTTCAGTGCAGAAAGTTAGCGCTACACAAAAACATAAAGTGCTAAAGTACATACTTTTTAAAAATTTTAAATATTTTTCATAATCATGAATATAAAATAGTGGCAATCAAAGAGTTTAGTTTGGTTAGTGTCCTCAAACTTGAAATATCATGCCTTGGTATATACATATTGTGTTAAAATTTGACACTTAGACAGAACGAGTGCCTCAGTTAACACGGAGCCTCAGATAAGCAGGACTCTGATAATTGTGAGTCTACTGTATTACTGATTTTAGAAATCATACAAAAACCACAAACTTTCAATGAAATCTCCACTATTTCCAGCACTTTGAAAACCAATGAATGTCAGACCACTCTAGATGTTTTAAAGCCCATTTCCTATAATTCTTTTTTTAGGTCCGAAGCTAAATGTTTGATCTTGACATACTAGCTGGTATTAATATAGTTGTACTAGCCTATCTGTATTGCCAATGGAATATATTGTGTAAGTTAATCTCTTGCATGCGATTTGTTTATTATAAAGTACTAGTTCTAGTGTTTGTGTTTAGGAGAGCGCCCATATCCTTGTGACTATCCTGGTTGCAACAGAGCATTCACTCAGAGTGGTCAGCGAAAAACTCATCAACGCTTGCATACTGGTGAAAAACCATTCGTTTGTTCACATATTGGGTGAGTCACAACTTTAATTATATCACTAAGTATACAGCCATTCCTTTTTTTTTTATAGTAAAAAGGTTATAAAATTATAGTCAGCTTTAATTAACAGATAAGTAAAATTAGATTTTTCTCAGAACTTTTTTTAAAATAAGTACTTTTATCACTGTCCAAACAAAGAACATTGTGGATTTTAAGATTAAGTTAGACAATATTTTGATACATGCAGGCAAAGACAAGAAATTTTATTATAGTCTAGTAAGGAAATAGGCTTAGAAGTGAATGCTGAAAAGACTAGTATATAATCACAAAGTAATGCAGATTGGGGACGATAATTTAGAGATTACTCAGAGAAACATATCATTACATGGTGGCTACAGACAGGGAAAACCTGGAAAAGTCAGGGAATTAAAAAATATGTATAAAATATCCCATTAATTTCACAACTAAACACTATAATAAAAGTTAATAATACCTAAATAAAATAACATTTTAATTTTTTAAATAACTGATAAAACTGTTTATGTTTCGTAGATAAACATTTTTTTTTAGTATGTGATCAATAATAAATAAAACAAAAGTCATCATCCACCATTAAAACTGGAAAAAAGTAGTCAGGGAAAATTGAAAAATGTTGCCTGGAAAACCTGGAAAAGTCAGGGAATTTTGTAAATTATATTTTGTAGCCACCCTGCATTAGACAGGGTTAATGAGTTTAAATATTTAGGAACAATTTTAATTAGCAATAACGATATTAGATTGGAAATAAGGAAAAGAATAGTCAGGTAATACATGCTATTACAAGGTCAGTAAGTTGTTGATATCTTGCCTGCTGTCAAGGAATGTAAAAGTCAGAATTTGAAAAATATTTTACTAGTTCTTGATGGGTGTGAAATGTGGTTTCTTACCTTACACGATGAAAAAAAAAATTAGGGTTCTAGAAAACAATGTGCTTAGGAAGATATTTGATCCTAAAAGTGATGAGGCTAGTGGGGAGTGGAAGAGGTTACATAATGATGAGTTACATACCCTGTATTAATCACAAGACCTTGTTAGGATAATCAAGTCTCATAGATTACGGTGCGCAGGACATACAGCATGAATGGGAGAATCTAGAACTATGTTCAGAGAATTGACTGGCAAATCCAATAAGAAGAGACCATTGGGAAGACCTAGGCGCAGATGGGAGGATAACATTAGAATGGACCTGAAAAAGATAGTGTGTAATGAGTTGGACTAGGTGGAGCTAGCTCAAAATAGGGATAGATGGCATACTTTTGTAAATGCTGCAATGAACTTTCGAGTTCCTAATGTCAAAGTAAATAAGTAGGCATAGACACACATGCATTCAAGTATTCAAATCCTTACTTATAAGAACACACATTCACTTACGTCAACCCCAGCTCATAATTTTAAATTATACACTACAAAGTGGCCACTATTCAGGAAAACCTTGAAATGTGCATATATTTTACCATATGTTGGGAATTTTAAAATATCAATAGCTTTTTAAAGATGGGTAACATATCCACTCATGGTCAAAATGTATATAAAGATGGCTTTTCCTAAACTCGATTTTGTAATAAGTAAGACATTTTCATAAAAATTCCTTTAACTATATGACATTTCTATAATTAGCATGACTGCCAACATATTTTGTCTGGTGAATCAAAAGGCATCTTGATTGTGGTAGCATGCCAAGGCAGTTTTTGTGTTGCCATTTTGAGGGGACATTTTCATGTGGGAAACATTTATATACTTAAACAACTGTGCTGGCCTTTAAACTCTACTCGCGGCTATGCATTTATCATAAGTTCAATAGTGGCTTTATGATCCTAGGTTAAGAAAAAGATGATTGATAAAGAAGTTGATCAATCCACATTTTGCTCACTGAATTTCTCTCCACCATTAATTATTTCTCTAAAAACCATTAATTGTACAGCTCTTACCAACCACGTGAGTGGGCATAAATATGAGGGACGTATAGAACCAACAAATCCCAACAGCTTTTTACTTTTATCTACAATGAATGGGGTCTCATTTTCAGCATCCATGCTATTACAGAATCATTAATAGCACGAGAAAACAACGTTAACAAAGATTTTAATACAGAAACTTTAGTGCTACGTCTCACAACCAAAAATAAAGGCTTTTAAAAACCTGGGAAAGTGAATTTTTTGTCAGGAAAACTGAGAATTATGCTGGATTATTCTTTTGGTGTTTGTGTTACCACCATGAATTAGTAAATGCTGGTATTTTGAAAGCTTAAGCTTTCTTTTTTTTAGTGCCGCATCTTACTGCCTTTTCTGGTTATATGCCTGTATACTAATTATATTAATGAGCTAGGGATGAGGAAGGTTGGATTGAGAGGAAGTTTACCCACATTTTGGAAAAACCATCCTCAGTACACCTGACCGATATTCGAACACTAATCTTGTCATCAGCAGTCCAATCAAACTCGAAAGTGACGCCTTAGCCCAAGCGGCCACCAAAGTGGGTTTTAGCTTTTTATATTATTTTTGAGCAAGTTACACTGTCTGGAGTAATATTATTTTCTCTAGCTTGTTAATATCTAAAGTATTTGCATCACATGTCGAGTTCTCATGATTGAATTAGTTGGCTATATGTTGGATTTAAGTGTTATTGACCAAGTGTTTTGAGATGCTGAAGAGCAAAATGACTTTAGCGTGTTTCTTAAACAAAGATGATGATTGAAGATGTTTAGATTCAACATTTTACTATGATGAATTGGACAATATAAAAAAATACTCTTTTTATTCACAACACTTCTCAGCAAGACCATCAAGCTGTTGAAATCTGAGAATAATTTCTTGGATAACTCCGTCAAGAGAAGAAAACATTTCTCTCAACTCAATTTCATATGTCACTTCAGCATCTCACAATTCTTCACCAGCTATCAGTTTATTCTTTCTACAACAACCTTGACGCTCCATGACTATCCCAAGATCATCACAAATTTCTTTGGCATAGGCTATTGAATTATTAACTAGCTCATCCCTATTTTCAGTAAAAATCCTTTTAAAGCCTTGAGTTTTATATCACATTGGTGTAGGTTTTATTCTTTTGTTTGGGAGTAGTCCTGTGTGTTGTTAATTTCTATAAAGACAGATTCCCACAGGCCAAGAAAGCATGGGAAGGGATACAATTGTTACACACCAAACAGCACACAAGCATGTATACTTTTCTTCACCATTTAACTGTTCTAGAGCACTTAAGATTTTTGATTTATTTCTTACAACACTCACAGCTTTTCCTCTTGCACCCCTTTGAGTTTCTACTAAGTGCTTGACACTTTGATTAGTGACTCTAATCAGAATATCCCAGCGATAGATTGAGGAAGGAAAAAACAGGAACAAGCACTCCACAATTCCAAAAAAGGTAACAGAATTCACAGCAATATAAGCTGAATGTATGTACATCCACCAAATTCTGTGTGTAATTTTTACATGCAACAAAGTCTGATTTTCTCTTAGTTCCTTGATATGTCTTTGAACGCCATCATGTTGACCAAACCATCACAGCAGCATTATCATATGCTTGTCCTCTACAATTTTTAATATAAATTCTGTTGTTTTCTAATTTTTGCAAAATCATAGTTGAAATATTCTCATTGGTTTTACCTTTTGTTTCACTGAAATCAACAAATGATTCTAATGCCCTCACTTTACTTTCATTGATCATACTCGTAATGTAGCGCAAAACTTGGCTCATTTGATCCTTATGAGAAATATCAAGAGTGCTATCAAATATCATAGAGAAGTACTTGGCTTATTTTACTTGCTCAATAACTTTGCTTCTTACTTTTCTTCCAAAATTTCTACAAACTTGTTCTTAATAGTAGGCGACATATATGATTTAGCAAACATTTTCCCCAGCTTGATTCTTAGAACATGTTCACTTAGCACTGGATTGTATTTCGCTACCAAATGAACTAATTCTAAAAAAATCCTCTGTTTCCTGTTGATTGAGATTCAGCATCGGTCTCATAGTAAATTCCTTCTCGATCACCCCGTAAAGCCAAATTCTGTTTAACTAGGAATCTAATGATATTCAACAATCTTGAAAGTATCTCCCTTCACTTCTTAATTTAGTTTTAACTACTTCTTGTTCCTTTTTATATCGTTTGTTGCTACATATCAGATTCTAACTTCCATCTCCTTCCATTTTGTGAAAGCCCAAACATGATCTACACTGGATTCAAGCTCAAATGTTTTAGGATTAAGTTTCCACCACATATTATTGTTATATTATTATTATTACTGTTATTATTAAATTATTATTACTATTATTATTATTACTATTATTATTATTATCATCATCATCATCATCATCATCACCGCGTCTTACTACCCGTTCGGGTTATACGCACTTACACTAATGTGTAATGGTAGGGTGATTGTGAGATGAAATGGAGGACCTACAGTTTAACATGGGATCTGAACCACGGTGGAGGCCTGGCATTCCTCACATTCACAAGTTGTGATTAATACACATCTTGTCAGAGGTGAAGGAAGGGTTTGGCAATCGGATAAATCTGTGCCAGGACCGAGGAGCCCACCACATGTTGAATCCATCCACAGAATTACAATTTGAATGATTTCTGTTGAAAATAGTCTGAAACAAAAGCAGTCAAGAGCTTCCTTGGAAAAAGAGTACACTAACCATGATCTCAACATATTTTCATTTGGCAGAGTTCTAAAAAAAACCACTCGCATGTAAGTTTTCTGTTTCGTCCTTTGATTGACGAATCACTTCACCAAAATTAGAATGTATATGTTTAATTTGAATTAAAGTATGATAGGGAAATTTAAGCATTTTGCTACAGTATGTATTTACATTTTATTTCTTTTAGTAGTGAATACTAATAATAAATAATAAAATTGCGTCTGACTTCTTGTACCCTGGCAGAAAAAAACTATTCTTTTCGTTGCAGTATACCAAAAAAAAAGCCCTCTAAAAAGTGGGGCCCTCCTCCACCACCCCAGCTACGCTACAGGTGGCTTATTTCATTTCATTCATAGATTAATGTTTCTCAATTGATTTTCACAGATAATAATGATAAAGTAATACTTTATTAATACAGAAAATCTGAAATATGAAACTGCCTTTTATTTTCAATGATCTATTATTATTATTATTATTATTATTATTATTATTATTAGCACCGCGTCTTACTACCCGTTCGGGTTATACGCACTTACGCTAATGTGTAATGGTAGGGTGATTGTGAGATGAAATGGAGGACCTACAGTTTAACGTGGAATCCGAACCACGGTGGAGGCCTGGCATTCCTCACATTCACAAGTTGTGATTAATACACGTCTTGTCAGAGGTGAAGGAAGGGTTTGGCAATCAGATAAATCTGTGCCGGGACCGAGGATTGAACCCCGGACCCTCAGCACAGAAGTCTGACACCTTACCCCTAGACCACCAGGTCACCTAATGATCTATTAAAATGATCAATTTTATGAAAGATCTGTTTTATGTTATTTTCTCAAGCAAAGCTTTATAATTAAAGTTTTAGTTTCTAGTGGAGCCTTAATTTGGATTATGTTCTTATAAAATACACATCTTAAATGGTCACTGGATAGTTCATGCCTTTGTGATTATAAGGTTTTTAATTGCATTAATCAGCACATTTGTGTTTACACACCTTTAAATCTTAATTATAATAATATTAACAGTAGTAGTAATAATATAATTTTCTTTTAACTTAGCCAAAGTGTACACATTTTTACGTGTACTGTACTACTAATATTAAGTGTGTTGGATGTTTTCTTGTAATCAAACTATAAATAATTCACATTGTATCCCTTTCCTTTCAATAATGCATTTTCATGCATTCGTCATTTAAAAGAGAGAACATAGGAATATTTGACATCAAGTTTTTGTAATATTTTATAATAAAGTAATCTTAATAAAATCAGCCGAAAATATTATGTAATAATAAATTTCTTTGTTTTAGATGTGAAATGCGTTTTACACATGCTAATAGACATTGTCCACAACATCCTTTTGGCGGTATACATCGCAGTGATGATTTTGTTTTGCGTCCAGTAGAATCAAACCCAGAACAGTCTTCGGAGGTTTTACGGTGGCTGGAAAGGTAATTGTAGTATTTTTAATGTGAATTCTGTGACCTAAAACTTTTTAAAAATAATTTCAAATATACAAAAAATTACTTAAAAAATTAAACAAAAACTTGTAATGAATGCACATGACTAAATCAAACACTCACTTTACAAATGGATACTAAAACATATACAAGTAATGAAAAGCCTTTAGCAACTAAACTCTTTGCATTTCGTTCAGTGATGTAAAATACCCCGGGATATTTATTTTTGCGGGTAAATAAGTGGGTATCCCATAAATAGTGTATTCATTACATAATGACTCAATTGAATAGTATGAAAGCATAAGAATTTAGCTCATCTTAAAAAGTCAGTATTTCAAGATGACCAGTAGTATAGTTTCTCAATCCAAACCCATTCAATAAGATTTAAAAATAAATGGTACGGCACACCGCACAGACTTTCTCTCTCTTTCTATAAACTCGTAAGATTTCTGAACGGAATAATGTACATTGTATCATCACCACTCCACATAAGAACACGCATAAAATAATATACAATGATATAGAATCAATGAGAAAAGAGGCGCATCTTTGTCCACCTAAGAACATTTCAAACAGTTTAATGTCTTCCACAAGGGTCAACACTTCGTATTAAAATTTCGATTTCTGGTTAAAATTTTAACATTTTATAAGGTGTTGCAGATCTTCAAGTCATCGCATTGATATTTAATTATTCATTTATACATTTTGACCAATAAAAAATGTAAATATTGACTATTGAGTCTAAAATGGAGATAGATCATTGCTATGCAAACATTTCTCCTAAGAGCTTTAAGGAAAAATAACATACTTTTTTAGATACTTATATTTAATTACTCTATGGCATTGGAGAATTATTGCGTTAAGACTTAAGTAGTATATGTTTACAACTAAAGCTCACAAAATTGTATTAATATATTTGCAAATATCTCAGAAACTGTTGCTTTTATAAAAATATATGTCAAATAAAAGTTTTTTATTTCTAATAGTCCTACAATTTTGCAATGATAAGTTGTTTAGTTTCTCAAATAGTTGTGGAGATACGGAAATTAACGCTTCTGTAAAGTACCCTAAAAATCATTTTCATAGGAAAATGAAAATAGCCAGTTTATTTATAATCTTAATCAACGCCTAGATACGAATTTTAATCAAAATCGTTTGAGCAGATTTTGAGAAAACCAAATTTTTCTCTTTTCGCCCTTCAGTAAACTACCCTTAATTTTAAGTTTTTATAGACACACAGACAGACGGCATTGCAAAGACTATTTTTTAGGGTTCGGGGGGTCATGAGACGTCGACATCCATCAACATTTCAGGTTAGTTTTTTTTTACGGTCGCAATACTTAAACTTTAATGTCCAAAAAGTTAAAAAAATTCATATAATTGCGTATAGATTGAAAGTTATTGATTTTATAAAAATATGTTTCGGATAAAATATCTGTATTATAAATATATATACATATTTGTAATGCTAAGTAATTTCATATCTCAAATAGTTTCGGAGCTATTATAAAAAATGTTAATTGACGCATCAGACCGGAGCCCTTAAAGCCATTTTGCCGAAATATTGAGGGTAGCCATTTTGTTTGGAATATTTATTAATGTTTATAAATGAAATTTAATCAAAATCGTTAGAGCCGATTTTGAGAAAATCGACTTTTTCTCTTTTTGCCCTTCAGTAAACTACCCTTAATTTTAAGTTTTAATAGACACACAGACAGACGGCATTGCAAAGACTATTTTTTAGGGTTCGGGGGGTCATGAGACGTCGACATCCATCAACATTTCAGGTTAGTTTTTTTTACGATCGCAATACTTAAGCTTTAATGTCCAAAAAGTTAAAAATATATATATAATTGCGTATAGATTGAAAATTATTGATTTTATAAAAATATGTTTCGAATAAAATATTTGTATTATAAATATATATACATATTTGTAATGCTAAGTAATTTCATATCTCAAATAGTTTCGGAGCTATTATAAAAAATGTTAATTTACGCATCAGACCGGAGCCCTTAAAGCGATTTTGCCGAAATATTGAGAGTAGCCATTTTGTTTGGAATATTTATTAATGTTCATAAATGAAATTTAATCAAAATCGTTAGAGCCGATTTTGAGAAAATCGACTTTTTCTGTTTTTTCCCTTCAGTAAACTACCCTTAATTTTAGGGGTAGATGTCCAATTCCAAAAACCCCTCGGGGCAACCCTATGAAAACCCAAGATATCAAGTTTCAGCTCAATCGGTAAAATAGTTTAGGCTCTAGTTGGAGGGACAGACAGACAGACGGAAATTCAAAAACCACTTTTTCGGATTCAGGAAGTCATGAAACGTCAAAATTCATCAAAATCTCGACTTCGATTTTTTTGACGATCACCATACTTTCTCTACCTATAAGATAGAGAGAAAGTAAAAATACCAATACTGCAATACAAGTATAAAAAATATACGTAATTACTTTTATATAGCATGGACATTATCTATGTACAATTTTCTTTTAAGGAAGAAAAACATCAAACAGTACATCTTTATGAATAATCACCTTTGTTTTAAATCAAAGTAGTCTTCTTTACTCATTAAATTACATTATTAAGTATATAGCATAGCTCCTCAGTATTTAATCACATTACTGTTCTATTCATCTGAATCATAAAGTGATTCATACTCTTCATAGTCAGAATCACTTTAGATTGGCCCCTTCACATTCTTCTGTTTCTGAATATACTTTTCTATTTAGCTGTTCGCTATCACTCTCTGACTTTTCTTTTCTTCTAACATGCTAAACTTCATAGACATTGTACTTTCATTGGGCTCATGCTAATCTAAATCTGGTTTGGGAATAGGTTTTTGATATAACAATTTCCAGTTATATGCCAAATAGGTTAATTTTGGAGCCTTTTCTGATGTCAAGCGATTTTTATATTTACTGTGGATCCAGCTGAATGATCTTTCGGTGATCACTGATGTTATTGATGTGTTAAAGAGCCTAATAACGACCTCTCTCAATTTTTAAATTTGATTTTAAAGTTGTTTAATATATTTCCAACAAAAATTAGTGATACAGTATTGTTTAGATTAGATTATTTTTTAAATACCCATTTTTTGGGTTGGTATTTTAGAAATGGGTGAGCACCCATTCATATTTACCACCCATTTGATATTTACCCGATCTATACTACTGATTCTGCTAAATATTGATTTACAAATATCTGCTTCAAAAGTAATAGCTACCCTCCTTCTAATGCAACCCTCTCCAGCTTAGTTACAGTGTCTCGCTAGGAATGTCTATTTTACAGCCATAAAAGCAAAGAGGACACAAAATTCATTACCTACATTATCTTAGCTGAAAAAATTATGTTTGGGTATTTATGCATTTATAAAATATTGATAGTATTTAAAAATATATTTTCTCAACATAAATGCCTAAAACTGATTAAAAATGCTTTAAAATTTTAAGAGTTTAAGTGGAATTGTTAGTGGCTAAAATAATAGCAAGAAATGTCAAATCATATGATGACCCATTTGTAACGGTGAACACAAAAGAACTAATACACAAGATGGTTGGCAAAACATAATAGTTAACAAGATCACCAATCGAGTGCAGCAGTTTACAGCCCAGGTATTTAGGTGCAAATTACTATTTTCTAACACACTCTCTTAATGAGCGCCCACAAAATTCTTTCTAATGTCATAGTGGCATCATTAAAAACAAGAATATATATATAAATGAGCCAACACACTGACCACACAAAGAAACAAAATTATTTCACCACTTCAAGAAAACTCGGTTACCAACTTGACACATAATCGTTGCAGAAAAGAGAATTTAATGAAGCATGCTAGCTTAAAGAAGACAAAGGGTGGGAGTACTTGGAACATTTAATTTGTATGTAAAGACCCTTAACAAATAATTGTAGACTTTTTATATTTGGCTAACAGGCTCTCAAAAGTAGGGCTAGGAAATATATTGCAAACAAACTGGTTTAATAGTTACATCAATAACCGCTATTTGGTTCTACCACGATATATTGTCTACCACTATATCGTCTACCACAGTATATTGCCTACCACAGTTTATATTTTCCCACAATGCATTGCGGTGGACGTTATATTGTGGTAGACGATGCATCGTGGCTCACGATGGATAATGAAAGACTCTACTTCATGGTACACGATGTATCACAGTATACAATATATTGTGGTAGATGCATCACAGCTCACGATGTATCATGAAAGACTATGCATCGTGGTGGACGATACATTGTCTATTATGCAGTATTATCTACATATATATATACGAAACTTAAGAAGGTCCCTAAAACATCAGATCACAACTATTTTAGATTACTATAAGTAAGAACCTAAGTAACTAATCATCAGCTATAAAATAATATGGTCAACTAGGAGTTGGAATGCTTCAATTAATATTATGTTTCCAAAATATGTTTAAATAAACTTTGTTAAAAATGAAACTAAAACCATTATTAATTCAACTCGGCAATGTATTGTCACATTCGCGATACATCGTCCAACTCTGCAATACATTATCCTGTCTACCAATAATTTATTGCTGATTCAGCTTATAAACTTGGTTTGATTGATTGATGGCAAGTTTTTACAATACTCCCTTATATTCATGACTATTGTAAATAAATACTTTCACTTCCAATTCGAATTATTCCAAAATATTGCTAAGAAATTTAACCAGTAACAAATTAAGGTTATCAAACACATTATTTAGCTGTAGAAGTTATCAGATCTCCATTCGCTAAGGAGAAGGCCTAGTAGAGGTAAGCCTGTTAATTGACATCCACACTATCTCGATATACACTCCATTTAATATTAGGAGTCTGCAAACTTGGGTTTTTTCATGCAAGTCAAACTAAGTCGAGTCAAGTTTAAGTATATTCATATTTAAGAGTATATATTTGTTTATTTTCAAAGTAAAATAATATATTTAAAATGTCACCAGTCAAAACAGACAAAATGTAAATACCATATCTTTCAAGTGTGAGATTTTAAAATTATTTGAAAACAATACATGTTATTAAAATAAGAATGACACTCATTTTTATAAATAATAAATACTTTTGGCAAAAAGTTTAAAAAATGGAAATATTTGTCTTTACATTGGAATTAACACTTTAATTTAAATATAAGAACAACACTCGAAAATAGAATAGAAAAAATAATGATCAAAATTGTTTCACACTCATATCTTTAAATACCCTACCAAAAAGTTTATAAAATTGTCTTTTTAATGTGCTAATGTTTCCCCAAAATATGCTTCTGTAACTTTATTTACCCTATAATAAAACATAAGAATCTCAAGCAGTTAGAAATTTGAAGTGTTTCATGTTTCGTTTATTAGTCCTTAGTGTAATGATCACTTCTTCTGTTCCAATCCCATTCCTCCTCTTTGTGCAGTTTCACATACGCATTGTATGGGCTCCACTAGACATATCTTATTAAAATTTTTATTTAAATTATATTTTAAATTCTTATAAAAGTTGTTCATACTTTAATAAAATTTTTATTAAAATTATATTTTAAATTCTTATAAAAGTTGTTCATACTTTAAAATGAAAAATAAGATGGCTAAAATAATATTTCTAGTAGACAATATGAAATATGTTTTTTTTTTTAAATGTATTAAGTTTGGTAAAATAATTATTGCAATTTTGTTCAACACTCATTTTAGACAAGTTAACCAACCTAATTCTATAACTAAATAATAACTAATGCTAGTTTTGTAGTTGAATGTATTAATACAAATTTTAATTAACATGTCCGAAAACAATATTATATTCTTAATGTTAAATTTTTAAATTAACTGAAATTATAATTTTAGAATGGGATCATATAAAAATAGTAAAAATAATGATTCAATTATTTATTGATATATTTAGCTATTTTTATTTTCATTGTCTTGTCATGGGAATGCAACTTCATTTGATGATAATTTAAAATGGACAATAATATTGAATAAGTTTAATGGTCTACAGTAGTTTTAGAGTTCTATTAAACTATTAATTTAAAATTTGATATTAATTTTACCAATTTGTTAAGTTACCAAATGATTTATAAATGAAACTGCCATTATCATCTAAATTAAATAGTCTATACTTATTAAGTTTTAAAAATGGATTTGTATGTAAATCAGCGAAAGTTTGAAAATGAAGAGCCTACAAAACTTTTGATCTCGATCTTGAGCTTTAATGATGAGCTCAGCTTGAAGCTTGAATCCGAGTACTTGCAGAGCTCTATTTATATTGAATAAACACTTTATCAGCAGCAGGAGCAGTAACTCCTGTCTTATCTCTCAAATACCACAGTTGTGTGAACAAAATTATGCTGATGTCTTTAAAACAGATAAATTAAACACATGTATTTTGGGGTGGGGGTAAAGAATAATATGTTAATGGTTTTGTTTGTTTTAAACAACTATGGAAAGCAGTTTGCAAAGGGAAAGTTGTATCCAGTCGCAGACAAGTTTTTTAAAAATAATTTGGAGGCCCTGTAGTCCATCAAGATTTTTTTTTTTGGGAGGTTATGCATTGTATTGAAGCCACTCTGCCGGTACCTTTTTTCAGTTGGGAATTTTAGAAGTATTCTTGATGTGCAGAATACCTTTTGAATGTAAGGTCATCCTGGTCTTAAAATTTAGTCTGCATTTTACACATTTGTGTGGCTATTACTCTTTTAGGTACTTAATATGTTTTAATCTTTTATTAAAATAATTTTCTATCTTGGAAGCTAGGGAGAGTAACCCCACTTGCCCCACTCTTTGTGCACTACTGTAAAGGACTATATAGCACAAGTAAAATGGTTAGATAAAATATTTATTTCACAATAAAACATTTGGGTGTTGATAGATTTTAAAATCAACTCAAAAATAAATCTTAAGCAAATTAAATGTTAAAATGAACTCATCTGTTGAAGTTCAACAGAAATCTTAATGTTGTTTCAAATGAGTTGCGCTAGTCACTTCACCTTTTACTTATTACACCTCTTTAAAACAAGATATTCATAAAATGAGGTAACTTTCATTTCCATACTTTTTGGTGTTGAAAAGCCTCTATAAATACTTGGTCATTGTGTATCCACATCTTTTCTTCAATAATAATAGTCGTTTAGTGAATTGACTCAAAAAGCCAAAAGTAATTTTAACTAAAGCTAGGTTGAATCCGAATTTGAATCTTGGAAAAAATGATGAACATAAGAGAAAATATAAATATAGTGGATTAATAGAAAATACAAATAGTAGTTAAATGTTAACATTCTTTACCATAATACATTCATTATAACATTAATACATTTTCTTAAGAGTTGAATAACTGGTCTGGGGCCTGGTTGTTAAGTTAATCCTATAATTATAATGATTCTGAACCACCAAGAAGCAATATTAGAGCTCGAAAACAAATTTTACTTTTTTAAAAAAATAGGGATTTGAGCTTCAAGTCCAAAATTTTCTCAATTCATCAAATCTTGAATACCCTTAAGGATTTGAGGGATTCGAAGGTCCCATTCCTATCTCTAACTTAGTTTATACTGATGAGCTATTGATAGAGAATAATGGTTAAAAATGATATAAAATCCATTTCCTACTCTTAGCAAAAATAAACTAATCGAGTCACTATTAAGTATAATTATTTGTGTCATAAATAAATATCTTCATATCAAAACTAATTTAGTACTCAACAAATCACGTGTCCAAGACCATTATCATGCTTAATTTGTTTCAAAATAATTATTTTAATTTTATGTTATTGCTATATTGAAAATATAGGTTTAACAAAGATTTCTTCAGTCAAATGCTTATTTCCAGCAGTAAATTCTAAACACCAATTTATTTTACTGATCAGAGTTTATGACTTAACAAAATAATCATGCTCCCCCAATTTTTTTGGATCTGTTCGCCCCTCACACCCCCAGCCCATTTAACACAGACAATGTATTGTGATGTCAAAATCCTTAAATTCCCCAGTTGACAATTGTTTATGTCGACTAACTATTTGTGTAACATGGATTTTATATGGAAATCTCTCACTGTAAGTTTATATCACATTGAATGCTATAAGTATATGTTAAATAGAGAAGAATTATATGCCTTAATGGACTTTTTTTTACCATTATATTCTATGTTCCACTTATAATAGTTATATTAGCTCGCTAGTGTCGAGTGAACAAAAGTTGAATGGGAGACTAATTTTGAATGGAAATCACATAATTATTTAATAGGTAACCTTATGTATTAAGATTAATACTGATATCCATGCATTGCTTGAATTTGGGAAAATTTTGTAGTTACATTTTATTAGCATTATCACTATTTTAGAAGATAATCTCAAATCCCTTAGTAAAGAGTGCACTTAAAATAAAATACTCTGTCATTATTAAAAGTTGTTTTAAGTAAGACTGATCAATATTAACTAAAACGAAGACTTTTGTATGCATTACTTGTGGACTTAATTATAATTTCACCCATATTCTCATGACACCCCTTTGAGAACAGGTGATCAAGAGAGTGAGATTTGGTTTCCAACTGATAAGGAGGTATAAGGGGGTTGGGTCAAAACCATGATAAGCCCCATTTTATGATGTGTTATCTGTGATTTCTGGTAGCTTACCTCTTGGACTATAAGTTGTTTTTATAGTCACTCAGGACCTAGAGAATAACTAATATTGACAAATAATTTATTTATTATTTATAGTTAGATTTACAGATTTCATATAAATTTAAATAGCGAATATATTCCATCTAAATATGAGTGTTATAATATTTTGCCCCAAATGCCTCACATATGTACAAGGTGTTTTCCTTTTTCTAAGTGCATGGTTACCCTCTTCCTTAAATTTCAGCTAGAAAGCTTAAGTCACTGATATACTATACTAACATAACATATTAAAAAAAGAAAGTTCCTATGAACACATGTCAACCTCTTCAAAGATTAGGCAGAAAAGATGCCATTAAAATATGTAACTGTCAACCTATATGCATAATGATTTATGAAAGTCATAATTTTACACCACACTACTTCCATTAAATCTCCTAATATATTTCATACCTATTTCAAATGTTTAAAATTTGCACAATATTTTTTATTGCTCCACAACAGTATATAATTATGTAACCTTTCTCTCTCAAGATGAGTACCATTTAAAAGGCCACTAGGACCAATCTACAGATAATATAATTTACCTATTATAATGCAAACTTAAGAATACCTTGGTTTCACCACAAAAATGCTCAAACACTGGATGAACAATCACTGCTTTGACACCAATCACAAAAACTCAAATAAACCAGTAATATTTCATGCTTAAAACACACAATTTGACTTGAGCATTAGTATTATTTAGACTCTTCCTGGGTGACAATGTTGCAATCCTGTTCATCTTAATTGCTATGCTCTTGCAAATAAATACAAAACCAAATCTAGACTTCCTTTGGATCTAAACCTGAAATAACCCCTTATGTCACAGCTTCCTATGAAGTCTGTTAAACTATATTTATTGATACATAATGTTATTTTGTTGTGGTTGAGGGTTAGGGATTATGATGATGGGGAAGGTTGATTAGTCTAATGTGTCCTGTGAATTGGTATGTTCAAATTACTGTAGCTAGGGGGTGGGTGTCAATGTCGAACAGGCACTGTTTCAGTCCCATGGGTGGCTTGGCTTTGGTGACCTATGGGATTTGTGGACGCCACTGAGGGTCTATAGGTCTCGAGAAGGGTGGAATTGTCAGGAGGACTTGGGCTAGGGTATTAGGAGCTGATAAAGTGGAGGGAGAAAAATGGAGTTTTCTCTAGAATTATATGCCTGTGCTTGATTGAGATTCTGAATCTTCTTAACATTAACATGGGTTCCTTGTCATTTGAAGCCGGGCATGCTGGGTGGGCTCACATAGGAACATAGGACATAGGAACGATGAAACTCAAGAAAGGGAGGGATTGAAGTGTCTAGGAATGAGGCAACCATAGAGTGAAGAAATGGGGACACTTGGTAAGCGGCCAAGGACAGCGTAACTCTTGTGAGAAGGAGAGAGAAAACTAGGGATGGATAACTTCTTTGTTCTTAATTAAGGATAACCTTGTCAATGTCGTCTCTCATTTCATACACTAAATTTGCCTTAAAAAAAAGCACTAATGCTAAGTATTAAAACTAACTACAGCAATACACTAAGTCTACCTTTATATTATACAAATACAATTAAATACATAGTATTAAACCATGAGAGAGAGAAGTTGTTTGACAGAGCACCCCTCTTTGCCGCTGTCTAGCAGGGATGATGGAACCTGCTTCGGGGGATCGGTAAACACGCAGTTAGCTGTGAGACGTTATCACATGCAAAGAAAGTACTAGAAACAAGGGAAAGGAGGAATATAACAATATGAACAGCCATTCATTGTTTGGCGGGACATTTACAGGAGCAAAGTGACAAGGATCACGCTCTTGAATTAGTTTTGTCAGTGTGTTATAGTGCTAATTTAACCATTGTTCCACTATTTTCAATGTTAATGTACTTTTTTATTTCCTTGTTTTAATACTTTTTTTTTCTTTATAGGTACAAACTAGAAAGAGAAGAGAAAACACCATCTAAAACACCCACTAAAATAACTCAGAAAAGATATAGAACTAAAAAGAGAGAGATAGAAAATGAAAACACCTCAAGTCCATTGAAAAAACCCAAATTTCGAAAAGACCTTTCCAATGAAATGGAACAGCAGGAAAATGTATGTAAATTTCCAAACACACAGTGGCATTTATCACCAGGTCCTTCTTCAGATTTAGACTCTGATGGTGTTGGGCTATCCCCTAACAGTTGGAAATGTAAAAGTTTAGGTATAAATAGCTTACAACCTAAAAAGCGATGGCTGCGAGAAGCATTTAAAGATCAATCATTATGGGGGGAGAAACAGGAACTAGCACAGCCATTGCATTGGACAGAAAAAAATGAAGATGCAAATCAGACCAGACCAACAGTGTTAATGTTGGCTAACAAAGATTTGGAACTAAATCATAGGCCTTGTAATGGGATTGGGGAAGACAGCTTGAAATGGATGGGAGCAATGGCTCTAATGCAGTTAGCAAAAACAAAGCAAGGGGAATATGCTGTTGGTACAACACCAATTAGTAGTATGGCCCAACCACGATACACTCAGTTATAACTTGACAACATTCAATCCATATTCAATAAACAAATTGCACACTGAAATAATGGAACCAAACCAATCAAATTGTAGTTAAATATTACAAAGATAAAATATTGTGTGTGTATGTGTGCATGCATGTGTGTGTGCATGTGTGTGCGTGTGTGTGTCACATTGATCCATTAGCTTTTTTTGTAGCCAATGTGCCAGTGTAGGTGCCTTTTGTTTCCTATATGCTGGTTCATTGACTTGTTTTGGACCTTTTTAATTGTGTTTCTTTAGCTTGTTTTATCAGTTTTAAATGCTGATATTATATTGGACTCTGTGGCTTAACTTGGTTTGATGCCAGGGTAAGCAGAGTTAGTCTAAACTGCACCTGTGAATTGTTCTCCTCTCTCATCACTCAATAGAACACTTATTGACAAAGTATGAATGCAAATATACTCCCATTTGAGGCATGTATACAATTGGTAAAACGGGGAGAACATCACGATTTAAGTTTTGACACTCTGCACAGCCTGGTAACATTCCATGCATGTCACTAAGGTAACTCTATCACTATTTAACCCTTTTGCTGCATATTTAATTTTTACTTCTTATCTTCAGAAATGCTCACTATAGGTCAAAAATTCAAAATCTGAAAATTTGCATGATCATGATTATGATTAAATAATGTGATTTTCATTTAGTAATGCATTTTAAATATGAAATTTAGCACCACGTCTATAAATCACATAATAAAATATATTTTATATCGATAAAATTTGATACGTCACATTATTTATGTCACATTTTATGCAAATGCAATGTTATTCTGCTATTAGAATCATTCTTTATTCTACTTGCAACCGACAATAGTGTCAAACTAATTGTTAAATAAGGATTTTACAGGCCTACTATGGGCCAAATGTAATAAAAAGAAAATTTTTGAAAATTAGGTTACATCAACACAATTTGAACAATTTTGTGCTACATTGGTGCTTTTCTCGGTGTAGTGTACAGTAGCCCCATGGCTTCTTTGGTGCTGACTTCTGACAGTCAATATTTAGGTATATACCTAAATTTTGACTGTCAGAAGTGACAGCTGCTAAACACATGTTTTTTGCAGATCATATGGTTCAGCGTAGGGATACATAATTTGGTCCGGTAGCTTTTCAAAGCTGTCAGCTGTGAACTGTCAGTCAGCACCAAAGAAGCCATAGGGCTACTGTAGTCTATAAAATTATATATTTGTCTTGGGCATGATTTCAAAATAGGAAATAGGTCAAAAACAAAAATAAAATAGCAATCCATTAATCCCTCGATAATGTTTTCCACCACATAAATACTGCACGTGTGCTACAAGTAATTAAATGCGGAAGTAAACAAGTGCTACTACTGTTATGATTTAGCAGTCGGTAACTGACCATTCTCAAAATTAAAAACCAGATTTCAGAGGCGCACGTGCAAGCTAGTATGAAAAATTCAATGTTTTAACACTCTTGTGGCTATTTCCGACTGTTGCAGCAAGGGTAGATAAAGTTTACACGTCGTGGGGTAAAGTCGATTTCCGCAGTCAATGGCTATATTGCTGAGATCGGATGTATCCGATTAACGCAGCAAAAGGGTTAATTTAAAAATTGTGTATATTGAATCGAAATTTTCTATGAATTAGATTAAAATAGAAATCCAAAGAGGAACTAGACATGGAATGAGTTAATTTATTAATGTTGACATTTGTATTTGTTACACATTTTCAAAAAATGTGATAGATGAGTACTTTTGAATATTTTATTTTTTAACACTAAATAGAAACTATTGAGTTTGTTAAGTACAATCAAAAGATTATTTTAAATTCCTATCATACCCTATTTTAACAACTGTAAACGAGTATTTCTTTTTTTAATCAAACCTTAACCAAAGTGAAACTCATTAAACTATTATTTAACAACATTAAGCCTAAACATATAAAAAAACATTTCTAATCTTGACTTCAACATTCTTAGGTATTATTGCTTCTAATATTAGCCTGATTAAAAACCGGGCATTTTATACTAAAAGGATTAAAAGTATATTAGTTATTTGAAAAGGATATAGTCTTGTAGACACCTACTACTTTCACTTAAAACTAAAATTAATACTCTCTCAAAGTACTAAACTTTAGGTACGGTGTAAGGGAACGCAAGTAAAGGCCATTGTCTTACAGTTTTTATAGCAAAACTTTTTTTGCCAAAATAAATAAAATATCGCTTCATTGCAAACAAAGTTTAATTTTCTTCACATGGTGATATCAACAATTGTCTGTTATGAGCATAGCGACCTTAGATGATAAACTTTTTAAATGAAAAGAAAAGTTGTCAGTAAATTCCAATACACTCTTGACATATATTCAAGAAATGTTGAGGTCACCGTGTGAAGAAAATTAAATTATCTTTGTACTGAAGCGATATTTATATTTATTTTGTCTGAAAAAATGTTTTTATATAAAAATTGCAAAAACACTGATCTTTCCTCACACTCCCTACATCCTCGCCTTAAGGGCTGACTAAATAAAATTATAGGAGTGAAAAAACATTTGAAATGTACAAATAAAATTTAAGATTGATAAAATTTTGAAATATTTCCTTAAATTATGTATATTTAAATGATAGAAAGCAGTAATTTATTTTAGTAAAGTTCCATATGCTGTCAACTCGCCTAAATTTTCAATAATATACATACAAAAATATAATTATTTGTACTATTTTACAATTTTTTTGATTACTTTATATAGTTAACATAAAAACTAATTACCAACATTAATACTTGAAAGTGTATTTGCTGTCTATAGCCTTCAATAAAATGTCAAGCATGTGTCAGGTATACATCATACCATCATCTGCTATTAAGTATTTTTTGTTGATTAAGAAAAAACTATGTGTCATTCATACAATGTATTTGTTAATTTGGGTGTAAAAGTAGAGCTTTTAGGTTGGCATGATACTATTTTTGTACCTTGACTATCCGGAGTAAACCGGAATAAAGTTAGTTTTATGTGATTGTGTGTAAAATTTCAGTTTTACTTATTTTTTATATTGAATGTTGGCAGCTAGGAATTTCAATGTTTGCTTGTATTCTCTTTTATATAAGATTACTTGTTCTAAGTCAAAGTTTATTATCATATATTCACATAGTTACTTTTAGAATAAACACAGTAACATAAATTTCAGTGTATAATACATATAGATATTGTAATATTAAAATATTAACATACAAACTATCATTTCAATAAATTGAGCAGTGTTTCTTCTGAGTAATTTTACATTTTTAATCAACTATATACATAAAAAAACATTGCATATACTGCAGCAAAGATTTGTTTATATTAAATTTAATTTGTACGTTAATTTTGTTAGAAGTATTTCAACCTAATATTATTAAATTTTATAGAACTTTTATAAATCAATTTTGTACATACACTTGATATAGACAGTACAAACTTATATCTCTGGATTTATCAGGACCAGACACAATAAAGATATATAAATATATGTTTAGTCTAAATAAATCATTTGAAATGATTTTTGATACAGGAAAATATAATATTTAAAAAAAAAAATGTAACACTTAACATGGTCTTAAATTACCCCACATACTATCATGATCTTTTTCCAATGCCGGGTAAATTCTGAAAACTTCTAAATACAACTCGGCTTTAGACGTATTATAAAATAATTACATAAATTTGAGCAACAAAACCCTTCTTTATTACTCTCTCCAAACACAGCAATATTTTCATAAAAAATGTCTATATTGAAAATGTGTGATGAAACAAAAAAATGTCGAAGACCCATTTAGGCTGGGCCCAGCTTGTATTGTTTTTATGACTGAATTCTCTTATGTCATTGTCAAATTAATTGTATTCATGCTCTCTTCTAGTATAATATCTTGATTGATTTCAAGTTACACTTGGTACAAATTGTCATCACCTAAGATACTTATTTTAATATTAATTATTTTATTGAACACTAGCTTTAAAATAATGGTGACTTGTAGAGTGTTGCAAGGAAAAGGGTGTTTACACAATATTATGTTTAAATTGTTAACTCCCTCATACTTGACCACAAAAAGATGACTAACAGACATTAATTTTTAACTGTGTATTTTAAGAAATGTGTGTATGTTTGCTCAAATGGATACTGCATGTGGCATCATAATAAGTATAATCTCAATAATATACTAATTTTATTGATTCCTTTAAATGTATCTAGTTGTTGATCCAATTATAATATAATATATCCAAAACATTTGAAACAGTTGTAAAGTTGAATAAATAAGAGATTAATACATTTAATAAATCTATTAATCAGGAAAGTTAAATTTTAATTCCTTTATCATTATATTTGTTCTTTAACTCGCCACATTAATAAGTTTTTGTGTAAGTTGATATTAATGATTTCTTATAAAAAATATCAAAATACTATAAATCCTCAACTAGTAGCATTCTATTTCCATCATTTAATGTATCATTTAAATATTTACAAGTGAACTCATGAAAACATTTTAAAATGTGTGTATAGCAATATAAAATTAGAGAGTTGGTTTTGTCAAAGTGTATAGTTAATCCCTTACTATATATGACAATTATGAGCTGATTTCAATTTTATTGATGAAGAAACAATAAAAAATGTAATGATCCAGAGTTTTAGTTGTGATGAAAATATGTGTAAAATATTTATAGGGTATTTCAACATTATAAATGGTTTTTCTTTTCTTGTTTGGGTTGACTTTTATTATGATAACTAAAACTAAGCCTTATTCAAGCTAAGAATAATGTGTGTGTGTGTGTGTGTGTGTGTGTGTGCATTTTTAGTAAGAAAACATTTTTCTTTTCATTTAAAACATAAACTTTAAACTAGGGATGGTCCCTCAAATCCCGCGAATCCTTAAGGAGATTCGAGGATTTGAGAAAATCTTGGCTTGTAGACTCAAATCCTTAAAAAAAAAACTTTCTTTCATATGAAATTTGTTTAATAGCTCTAATACTGCTTATTGGTGGTTCAGAACCAGTTATAATTATAGGATGAACTTCAACAGACCTCAGACCAATAATTTAACACCTAAAACTGAATGCATGAATGTTATGATGAATGGCTTATAAGAAAGAATGTTAACACTTAATTACTATTCATATTTTTTATTATTCTCTTATACTTCTATTTCCACTTATGTTCATAATTTTTTCCAAGATTCAGATTCGCATTCATAAACTATTTTATTCGAGCCAACTCTACTTTAAATCATAGAAATGTTAAGTTTGGTTTAATTACAATCTCTAATATGTAACTCTATAGCACTCTCAAAAGTCCTGTTAGTATTTACATCAAATGTTCACCCTTCTCAAGTTAAATTCTTTTAAAACAATATGCATTCATGTGCCAGAAAAACTAGTTTGAATAAAGACTTATCACTTGAACACCTAGGTACATAGTAGAGTTCTGCAAGCTCAAGTATTTTCATTCAACTCAAGCTAGCTTCTCAAAAATCTCCCATATATCATTTTGAGTCGAGTTCTAGCTCAATTAGATAATTTTAAAACTCAACCATATACATAAAAGTAATTATTTTAATTTTTTTAATAAACCCATTTTAAAAATAATTTTTAATGTGAGGCTCGAAATATTAAAAATAAAGTAAAAATTAACATTTGCATTAACAATAACACTAATATTTTTACAGTTATATTTAAAAATAAAATTATTGAGGTATAATTGGGGGTTTGCAAGATCATGTATTTTAATTAGAGTCGATCTCGAGCTAGCTTTTCATAAAGCTTACGAGTGTTGAGATGAGCTTGGGTTGGATAGATATATATTTTTTAAACATGCTAATAAAAAACAAATGTTTTAAACTTATTTTTAAATGGTTAAAAAAATAAAGCCATAGAATGAATTTTTAAATATATCATAATAGTAACAGAAACATTATTGTGATACAACTCAACATTCCTTAGTACATTTTTTAAATGGCATTTGGGAAAATATATTTGGATGTGGTGATTTCAATGCTTTTTTTTTATATAAAAATACTCCATCAATTCCCTGCCCATCCGAAGTGCGACTGTTCACTTGTGCTGGCCTCCTAGATAAGTTAAGAGTTCTTGATAATGTCTTGTACTAATCATATTTGTGTTCTATGAGAGTAACTGACCTTGACATTCTAATGACCATCTGTACATTACCCTTTTTGTATGGTTTTCCTCACACTTACCTCTCTTACCCCCTTTAACTGTAAATTATTTCACAAACCACATTCCCTACTAGTACAGAGAAGAGTAAACAGTCATTCATCATCAGACACACATAACAAGGTAAAGAAATGACATTTTTCAATAAGCTCTAAATTGCAAGCTGATAAATCTGTCAATCCCAAGCTTGAGTTTATATTTAAGGCTTGGCTCAAATCTGAATAATCGCAGGATCCTAGGGATAATAAATGAGCAATTTAATTTTTAAATACACTTGTAATAATTAGTAACTGTAAAACTATGTATGATTCAATTGGGTTCAGTTTTAAAACCATTTTCATTAAAATAGGGCTAGTTGTGAAGATTTAGCTATAAACAACCCATAATTTCCCTTCTCATCTATAATGCAGCTATATACTTGGTGCTGTCATTGACACCACTATCTCAGCGTGAGACAAATATATTCCTCCTTTCGGAGAAAGGAGTAATTTTCAGTTGCGTTTACTGTAAATTATATTTAACATAGACTTGCACTCATCTATATGTGTTACATAAGACCTTTGATGATATCCCTGTCCAAAAATCCTTTATTCTGTCTCCCACCCTCCTTCATTCATTAACCACTTTGCTCATTTGTTGGCGTTAACATTCCAAAGGCCAGATGGCTGCACACTACCATATTTGTTGAGTTCTCCCCTCCACACCTTCATCTACTTTGACCTTTTCATCAACCCTCTGTCATCCCATTAGTACATTTCACCAACAACTTCTACAAGTAGAGAGAATAGTAAATATTGAGTCACTAGTCATACAATGGAGCACATAAATAGTCTTATACAAGTAGCTCATAATTACCAAGTCCATACATCTGCCAAGCCTGAGTATCTATTAAAAGCTCAGCTCAAAAATGTTAATACTCACAGATCATAGTGTAGAAATGTTTCATAGAACATAATCACTGTCTATAATTATTATCACTGTTAAATGAAGGAATAGATTTTTTTTGTTTGCTTCTTTTTATAAGTGTGTTTGTGTGGTTGCCAGAAATATATTTGATAAGCTTTATATTTTTCAGTTTTTACTTGATGGAAAACAAGTATTTCACATTTGAATTGTGTTTTTTATCTGTTTTATGTTTTCCTAACACATTTTTATTGAGTTTTCTTGTTGACTCTTTCTAAACTTTCCTTTCATTATTTGTTTAAATCTTTATTGCTAATAGAAAAAGAAAAAAATCATTTTCCCAAGTATCAAAGACGTCATCAACTTTCAAGGCTATAAGATTGGACCATACTTTAACCAGCAAGCTAAAGACTGCTGCCTTTCAGGGTAAACAGAATGTACATTGTATTTGACAGTTAAAAGTACATTAACATTTGTTATATATCTATATGCCTATTGATCAGTTGGGCCTACCTTAAATTTATTGACTTATGAAATTTAAACAAAAGTTGCAAATAAGAATCTCCAAGTATTAAATGCTTTGACAAAGCAAGTAAATCAGTTTTTAATAAAGTAAGTAAATAAATATTTCCTATAGGCCTCATGGTATTTCAAAACAACACTTATACGATAATCTATTTGTTATTTGGTTAAAAATATATATATTTCTTGTGCTAGTTTTACTTGGTTTTGAAATACATTTTATTATTTGATGTATGTGAGAAATTATTAATGACATTATTTTATATCATCATAAAATGTAAATAATTAGGTGTGTTGAACACTATTTACTTATATATTATAAGATTATTTCTACTCTATTTGATTGAAATATTTTTCCTGGATTGTCACTAACACTAAATATTTAGTTATATAATTGTGTCATTACTTTACAAACTGATATCTGATACCGTACTCATATGTATTATATTTTTTTAATACAATGAATTAGTGGCTAATGGTTTGTAAATTGTATATCAAGACAATGTAGAAACACTGTATGGTAAGTAAAGTAAATGATAGTGAAGAAAGCCAACCTGAAAGGATAGTGGCTCTTAATTTGAAAAAGGAATAGTTCCAAAAATTCAAAACAATGTGTATCTGTGGAAATGTGAAGAAGTGGGAAGTGTAAAAGTTTAAGAAGAACTGAAGCGAGAAGTGTGTGTTCCTATCTAGGCCTAGCCTAACTAGCCTTTCGGGTTGGCATCTTTCACTCATTTACTTTACATTATTGTACAGTTATATGCTTTTAAATGCATATAAAATATTATTTTTAATTAAATTTCCTTTGGAAAAAATGAGTTTATTTGAAAATATACACATAAACATTTTATAAATATGAATGAAGTAACAATTTATTTAATCAATATTTTGGTCCATAGTATCATGTAAATATTAACATTAGTCAATTATTGTACCTGCTTAGATAATATATTCATTTTAAGAATTTTTAATTAATTTAATCTATCATTTTGAAAAAAATGTAATTGAAGAGTACAGGTGGGAAAGTCACATTACACACATTTTCTGGGACAGCAAATTATATATCTATATTCCCATAAGGACCTCAGCAAATGTTTTCATTTTATATAATTTTAATATGACATATGACTCTTTAACCATTATATTAAGGTAATACTGAATGTCTCATTATTGTCTATTAGATGGCAGCATTAACTCAATTTGAATTAAAATTGTATTTTTCCCTGCACCCTTCAATTATATGTATTTGCGTTCATAAATATTCCTATAACTTCTTTGTGAAAATGAAAAATAAACTAAATAAATAATTTAAGCTTTAAGAATTAACTATTATTCATGATAAAACTATACGTACAGTATATTAAAAATATAATAGTTTAGATAAACCATTTTTAAATCTAGTTTTGCTTTTAATTTCAATTTCATTCATTCTTTTTAATTTAATGCTTTAATTGTAACCAAGTTGAATAATTTGTATTATAACTTATTTGCATTGAATAAAGAATCTTGCTCTTAACATTTCTACTAATTTAGGCGTTCTCTAAATATTGAAATATTCCAATTTTATATTATGTCTAGACATATATTTTTTTCAACTGAAATTAAAGATATTTTGGATTAATCATAACCTTTGAAGAGCAGATGGTGTGGCCAAAGAATAAGCAAATTGTTAAATCAGGGTGGCCACAGACAGAGAAAATCTGGAATAGTCAAGAAATTTGATAACTAAGGAAAAATCAGAGAATAGTCAGGAAATTTGACCATGAAACATGGAAAATTAGGCATTATCTATAATCATTCAAAATAAGAAAACCTTCAATATTATATTTTATTAACTCCTCTTCAATTCTGTTAATGGAAATTGAGGTCAAGTAAACTAATAATCAATCTTGAACACATTGTGTTGCGTTGATTATTTTCTTCACCTTAACCACATGTGTGAAAATTCTGTTTAGGTTTACCTGGAACAAGAAGTCACAATCACATTCAATAGATAATATGTACACGAGTATTTTATTACATTTTCTTGAGGTAGTAATAAACAAAAATCGAACTGCAACAATGATACTGTTGATTTAATCTATTCAGACTATTCCTCACTAAGACTATAGACTAATTATATTTTGAAAACACTATAATGGTTATCACATCCTTTTATCATGATCATCTAATACTCTGCACATGATTATGTTGATATTCACTTTTATGCGTTTTTAACATTAATATTAATGTTTTACGGTAAGTAGTTTATTAAATATAATATAACACATGTTATAATCAAAATTTTAAGGTGTAAAATTAAGAATAACATTTAAAATGCTATGCATTTGTAAAACTCGCAATTGTAAATGTGTTTCAAATACAGTAATTCCTCGTATTCACTTGAATGGTGTGTTTACAATTGATAACATTAATAGTCAAGTCAAACACTAAAATAAATAGCTATTTAGTTTTTTAAAGTTTTGTAGGAAAAGGATAATTCAAAGGAAATGAACACTTATTTTTGTGTAGGAAGAGTGAGAAACTATTAAGGATAAAACTCTTCACTATACTCGGTCACGATTTGAGCCTCTACCTCCCATAACCAGGAAAAAAGAGATGGAACTGACACCTTTGTCAACATACTCAGCAACAAGTCACATATAAATGGTATTAGTTTGACCATATTGGCCATTGATGGTCCATCTGTACATAGTACTGTTTTATACATAGATAAAACATGCATATAACAATAACAATAACAAACTCACTGACCATGGGTTGGACATCCTTGATTTAAATAATCTTTATTTGAAAATTAAATTATTTAATTTCTCTGTGTCATTGCATAAAAAACACTCTAGACTAAAACAATATAATAATATGTGATGGATTATGAGGGTTCAACCAAGCTTGATCTCATGATCAATTAGTCAACCACAAGTCTAAATGACTCTGGTTTGATTCTAGGTAGCTAAATACTATATTAACTATTTGTTTACTGGTTTGTGCTGCTCCCCAATTATTAAATAGCTGTGGGATATGTATTGTATTTAGAAACCACCAGTAGTGAGGCATCAAGGAAGGCAGGATAAAATTAGCTACCCCAAAAGGTCTTGAAAAAGGAGAGAAAACATCCCTTTATATAAAACTGATGTAAAATTGAAATTTTAATGGTCATTTTTTTTAAAGTGTAGTGACATGTTAGAAAGCATGCAAAATGAATGTTTGATTTTCTTTTGGCAAGATAAGCTGATGCCTTTCCGCCTAATGTACCCGGAGAAACAGGTCTGCAGGGAGCTATAGAGGGTAGTGTAAGCACAACTGTTCATCACAGCCATTGAAGGTGACCAACAAGCCGGCTATCCCCAACTCGTGAGTGTTACATCCTGACCATACAGTACAGAGTGGGTTTCAAAGTTTTATTTTAGGACTTTAGTTTTGTGTTTATGACTTGAATTTTATTATTTTGTTGAGTTGTTTTAAATCTCGTATTATAATATATATCAGTAATGTTTTCTGATTTAGTGCATGTACCATAAAAAAAATGGTGATGCTGTAGACATCAACAAAGTATCTTTTGATTCAGTTGACTTTTTATTAAATAATTCCACTGAGGCTTTGCCTTTTGAACGAAAAGTGTATTTTAAAAGGAAAACAGACAAGATCAAAATTATATGTTTCACAGAAGGTAAAAAAGAAAAAAAAGTAGTTTATTATTATTAGTAGTAGTAGTAGTCTGCCAGTACTGTATTTTATAACTTCATGAAAATTTCATTTTTGACATAATTAATTGTGCCCCTTTATGAGTGTTTATGACTCAGATTATCCAAAAATTATCATCACTCTTTGCCACTGGGAAAAAAACATGAAATATAAAACTATAAAGGTTTTTTTTTATTCTTTAAATTATACTTTACTTTTTCAATACTAATGGAAGAAAACAACGCTATACAATCAATTATATATTCAAGATTAATATTGGGGGATGAATAATTATGGAAATGAGATATATTCAAATCCTATTCCAAAATATTGAAATATAACACCTGGACATGGGTGGCTTAGCACGCCAATGCTCTGCCACTGATCTATTCAGGAATCATCAATGAAAGGTAAGTGAAATATGTAGGTAGGTCTGAACACCTACAATAAACAACTGGCACCGTACTTAAGAACTACTTGCATTGGTGTGTGTTATGTGAAGGCCATTATTATTATGATGGTTTTACTTCCTGAGTCTTTTAAACTTGCAAATATTTCAAATACTTTAATATAATATTTGGAGTGTGACCAAAAAAATTATCTTGACCAGTCATGAAACAATCACTTTATAAGTAAAAGTTTGGTGATTTGTCTTACACAAGTTGGCAAAAATGATAAAATAGCCATTGAACTTTATGCACACAAATCTTAGATATAAAAAAATATCTAAATGTGCATCTCGCAGTAAAATAAGATATGTTGCTCAAATAGATCCTTTATTTTTATTAGAAAATTTATATTTTATTTCTTAATTAAGGAGTTAGTGACGCCTAGTTCCTAATATATATATTTATTAGTAGAGACAGAGAGATATGAGCAGGACCGAATCCAATGGCAATGAAATTAGGGGGCGATGAATATGAAGGGTACAGGGGGGGAGGGGGGGGGTCACATTACTCGCATTTTCCAGGACAGCAAATTTTATATCTCAAACCCCACAAGAACCCCAGCAAATATTTTTATAGATTAATTTAAAGATGACAGAGACCTCCTTTAACCATAATCTAAAGTGCATTAGAAACGTCTCATTATTGTCCAACAGATTGCAGCACTAATTCAATTTGAATTTAAAATTTGACTTTATCCTTCATGTAGATACAATTGGTTTTAAAACAAGTCATATAAGGCCTTAGCCTGTTCACCATTACCACTTCCAAATTCATTGGGGGAGGGGGGAGGTGAGGTTGATATTGATAGCCCCTCCCCCTTCTCATTTTTAAGTATGGATTTATGATTTCATCATAGTCACTTGTTAGTGCAAGTTTTGATTCTATACTAAACACCAGCAAGACATTTATAAAACCTAACATACTTAACTGTTTTCATACTAAAATTTGAATCTCATACACTTAAGGCGGGAATCAATTTGTAGTGGACAGTATGGGCTGGTTCAGTTCGGTGTGGCTCGTAGCTAACCCACTTGGAACACACAGCATCGAGCTGGCCAACGTTTGTAGAAACTCCTTGCAAGTCCCAGTTGCAATGGAGATTTCGTCCTAAGAGGAATTACTGATAATGGGTGCGGTTCATGCAGAGGAGGAATAACAAGAAAAAAAGTGATGTAAACAAAGGTTGTGGCTGCATGAAATATATAAAAGAAGTGTCAATCTCAAGGCACCATCATTTTATGATATTTGTTTTCATTCCTGTTATCATGGTAGTTTGGATCAGGTACATAATATAGGAATGGGTACTCTCTCACAGCTTCTATAAGAAGTTCATCTGTACACATTATTACACACAAACACAAACTTATTTTAAGGCACAGGGAAAAAAACTTCACCTCATGGTTATAACCCTACTGGTCATTCGATGTGGACGAATTTAATTCTCAGGGAAACATTCAGACAGTTTCGTTTGTATGCTGAGCAGTGCCAAACTGAGCCGAGCACTTCAAGTGGGTTGCATTCCATTGAAATCTATGCAAAGCAATATGACCATTTCCAAGCAATGTCGAATGTTCCTAATTGGCTCCCTTTATTAGAAATATCCTGAAAAAACGTCAATGTACTAACACTAATCTTTACTTTTCAACAAAACACTCATATCTAAAGAAACATTCGGAACCTTCACAAAGCTTGATAAGTAGTCAGGATAATATAAGCTCTTGTTCATGAATAATTTGTCTAAATAGTTTATAACACTTTAACAAGTCATTCACATTTCACTTTTTTAGGATTGATATTTTGCATTGAAGTTAAAAATGCATATTTATCAATATGTTCTTTGTATAATTTCTTATGGTAAGAGGCATGCAAAAGGGGATTCATTTTTTGGGGAGAAGCGCTGTTATTTTTCTCAAAAAGTGATATTTTATACTGAATGCAGTGTTATTATTTATCTAAATACAGATCAAATTAGT
>CABFWB010005365.1:21094-45773 GCA_902151455.1 Timema bartmani | reverse complement strand
TGATTATATTAATATCACGAGCTATCAGATAATGCAGCCATCTTCGACTCGGTAGTTGGCTTATTGCTGCCATTTGTACACTTATTATAACTGTATGGGATTGCATATTAAAAATTAAATAGTCAAAGCTATTATTTATGCTTTTAGTGAGCACGTCCATTATAGGCTCTGCCTTAAAATATGAATGAAGAATAACCCTGGGCACGAGACGAATCCTAGATAGCTCATTGGTTAGAGCATTGGCGTACTAAGCCAAAGGTCCCGGGTTCGATTCCCATGTCCAGGTGTCATTTTTCAATTTTTCTGATTATAATCTTCTGCCAAGATTTCAGCCGGATATTGTTTCTGGTAGTTCTGTTCATAAGAGTTGAGCTTGACATTTTTAAACCTAATAAGACCTTACTCAATTAACACTAGGGATGTACAAGTACTCGAAAGTGTGAGTTGAGTTTTAGTAGCTACTCGAATTCAACTTGAAGATTTTTATAAATTTCAAAAAATTTGTGCACTTGGAATTCTCGATCTTTTCCTTGAAAATTCATAGTTTGATTAATTTTATTCAATTTTTAAGATAGTGTACAAGGAGGAATACAGTTCACACTTAACACTCCTGTCACTGGACAGACAGAGAAATACATTTCACACTTTACACTGCTGTCACTGGACAAACAGAAATACAGTTCACAATGCTGTCACTGGACAGAAAGAAATACAGTTTACACTTTTCACTGGCCACAAAGAAATACAATTCACACTGCTGTCACTGGACAGAAAGAAATACAGTTCACACTTTTCACTGGCCACAAAGAAATACAGTTCACACTTGTCACTGGACAAACAGAAATACAGTTCACACTGCTGTCACTGGACACAAAGAAATACAGTTTACACTTCACACTGCAGTCACTGGACACACAGAAATACAGTTCACACTGTTGTCACTGGACAGAAAGAAATACAGTTCACACTTTTCACTGGCCACAAAGAAATACAGTTCACACTGCTGTCACTGGATACAAAGAAATACAGTTCACACTTGTCACCGGACACAGATAAAGACAATTCACACTTGTCACCGGACACAAATAAATACAGTTCACACTTCACACTGCTGTCACTGGACAGAGAGAAATACATTTCACACTTTTCACTGGACATAAATGCAGTTTACACTTCACACTTGTCACTGGACAAACAGAACTACAGTTCACACTACTGTCACTGAACACAAAGGAATACAGTTCACACTTGTCACCAGACACAAATACAGCTCACACTTCACACTGCTGTCACTGGACAGCAAGAAATACAGTTCACACTGCTGCCACTGGACAGAGAGGTAATGATTGCCTCTTGAAGGAATCAATCATTACCGATCAAGTCCTTGACCTAAGTTTCATTCTATCAGAACTCATGAGAAGAGAGTGTAAAATGCACAACACAGCTTCTTAAAAGAGAAAACCAAAAAAACACCAAAAGCAGGGAAAGGAAATTGGTAATAATGATAAGATACACTAAGGAACATGTAAAAGGATCAAAGAACAGTCCTATTTGTGTATCGTATCCTACCCTAGCTCTTGTCCGGTATTTAAGTTTTTTTCCCCTAAATGGTTTCCCACTGTCAATCTACACAAATTTGGTTACATTTCCTATAAATTCTACCTAACTCATCCCTACCTCGATTTTACAGAGACGGACCGGCAATGAGAAACACCAAATAAAGTTTGTGGAGATTATTGTTTGAAAACTACTTTCGTTTAGTCATTGTATTATTTGGGTTAAGTCTTTGAAATATGAACCCGGATATTTAGCTTGCCTATCTGTTGTGACAAATTTAGAGAAATATCTTTATGTTTTATTAAAAAAAACCTTAAGAACCATGTCATTAAATTTGTTCCTCCCCTTGTCAAACTGGTTTTAATCCTAACGTACTCAAATCCTGGCTGGGAATGGGGGGAGTACTGTTTGTACACCAGGGGCAGATATAACAATATTCCAGTGATACCTCTCTGATAAAGTTTGTTTGAACTGATAAGGTAGCTTCTTCTTGTACAGTAGTGGGGAAGATTTAGATACAAACAACTTGTGTTTGGATGTTGGAATAGCTTGGAAAATAGCCAATCTTGAGAAATATGACTATCTTGGAAAATATGTCAATCTTGAGAATTACATTATGACTATATTGAGAAGTATTGGATCCACAATTTTATCAACAACAACATTACAACAAAAACTGTTTTCAGCCTGTGGCTGGGTCAGTTTAATAAAATGCCTCCATCTTTCCACCATTCTTCCTCCTTTAATTACTAACGTGGTAGTGACTCGCAGAACTAGAAGCCTACCTAGTGGGTTCTGCTTAACCTCTCACTACTTAATCCTGATCTCGCCGTAAAATGGTGTACCCCGGGGTCTGAGTAACCTGATGGGGGGAGTGAGAGTGCTGGTGATGATGAGCTAAGTCATCATTGGCACCATAGCCTCGATTAGGGAAGGCTACCACCAATAGAAGGTCTACCTGAGGACCTATAAGCGGCAGCCCTGCTACTCAGGTGTAACTCACGACAGGCTCAGTGAGCCGGTGGCCGAAACAAACCCATACTTGAGAAAACAAAGTAAAATGCCGAATAGGAATCCTCAATTTGTTACAATTATCAAATATTGAAATGAGCTATACCAAACTAAAATATTAAATATATTTTGTAATCCCTTTAAAAATTGCTGACCTACATTAGTGGACATGCAGACTAAATATCAGGCTCATCTAGTCTAGTTTGTCGTTAACAGAGAGGTTGGGTTTTGATACCGGCTGGTCGTTGTTTCCCCTAAATGGTTTCTCACTCATATTCCATGCAAATGCGGGTAAAATTCCTCTAAACTCTACCTTCCATTTACCTGCCCCATTAGTATAGTAAAATATGTATAGCCCAAATGGGGAGAGCGGGGTGAAGCATAAATAAACTTAGAAAAAACACCTTGAGTACAGCCAGACGGGATTCGAACCTTGATGTCCTCGTCGCAGGCAAACCAGAGCAGACAAGGCTGGTACCTTGGCCTATTGGGGCAAGCTGCAACATTAATATAATCTTGCACAAAGGTATAAACGTATTTTAAAATAGTAAAGTCTTAACATTTGTTTTAGGAACCAAACTAATTTAAAAACTGGTCCCATCATTATGTGAATTGCAGGCTGAATATTAAAATACAATAGTTTAGATTCAGCAGCACATCTTACTAGTCTTACATACTCTATATATGAATATACTAAAAACGCTAGTATGTTAGGGATGAGGAAGGCTAAAATTAGAGGTATATATGTATCTATATTTGCTTAAAGGGAGAATGGAAAACCATTTAGTAACAACTTCCCTTATTACACCTAACTGGAATTTGAACCCTGTTTTACCAGTCCTCGGTATTTCATTAGTGATGCCTTAGAGCATTCGACCAACAAAGTGGGTTTGACAGCTCAAAAGTATAGCTTTTGTTTGTATACGTATCTCATTACCAGAGTATATGCTCTCTTGTTTTCAATAAATGTTTACACACCAAACAAATCCTTGATAATTTCAAAGTCTTTAGCTTGGTTCCTGGCGGTACCAATACTTTATTGCTTGTGTGAGGTTTTGTAGGGGATGGAATGGTAGGTTAGTTATACTGCTCCTATCATGGGCAAGAGCGCTAGTTTGGGGTGCTAGATACTTCTGCAAAGAGACTCCACGGACTACTTTTGGTATACCGGCTGACTTGGTACTTCAATGTGGAACTATGCTTACACTCTGCAAGAATCAGGAGTTTCTGACAATTGAGATTGCAATTCATTAGAAACTTGAAGAGGCAATCAGGAAATATATGTTTAAATGTCCCTTAGAATCATGCATGGTGGCTACAGACAGGGAAAACCTGGAAAAGCCAGGTAATTTTTGAATGGCAGGGAAAACAGGGAAATGTCAGGGAATTAAAAAATATGTCTAAAAATCCCATTAATTTCGCAACTAAACACTAAAACAAAAGTTAATAATACCTAAATAAATTAACATTTTAATTTTTAAAATAACTGATAAAACTGTTTATGTTTAGTAAATACAAACTTTTTTAATATGTGATCAATAATAAATAAAACAAGTCATCATCCACCATTAAAACTGGAAAAAAGTAGTCAGGGAAAATTGAAAAATTTTGCCTTGAAAACCTGAAAAAGTCAAAGAATTTTGTAAAATATGTTTTGTAGCCACCCTGTCATGAGGTCTCAGGTGCTATTAGCCCAGTCCCGACAGTATCTATGCTCTCTGTAAGTTAAATAATATTTAGTTGAGTGCATCAGTGAAAAACAAACAGCTCTTTATCAACTGTGGGAAAAAATTTTTATGGACTTATCTCTGCTAATGGCTGGCCAGAACATTGTTTTTTAATGGTAAAGATAATTTATTTTAGATAGTTTTATGTGGTCATTTAGCATTCACGTCATTCTTGAATATCTTGATTAGCATTTCAGTGCAAAGCTATCTTGAAATTCGCAAAATATACCTCGTTCCTTGAAATATATATTTGTCGGACAAATGTATGTGAGAATGTTTGCTCGGCTCCTCGACCCCTGAAATAACAGTGAGTAACTAATAATGTATTTATTATTTGTAATCAAGAAGGTGTGTAGTTTTCAAACTAATCTGTCATTATCTAAGCCAATATTGTCAAAAAATGTTATTCACAGATAAATGTGTGGTGGAAATCCTCCCGGGTAAATGTTGACTTGGTTGAACACAAGCACATATGTTATTTTATTAGTAATGTTGAGTCTTTGCACCGTTTTGAAGGTTTTTGCGTAGCTCGTCTTGTAGGTAAATACTATTGACATAAATTCTTATAAGAGTGTCACTAAAGTTTTATTTAAATACTAAAGCAAATACGAGCTACCTCACATTTGAAGAGTATTTAAATTTTAATGCTAGCCTGTCTGGCTTGAAATGCTGCCAATTGCACTTATATTCAATGTTTGAGTTAAACTTAATTTGTAAGTTACTGGCTGAGGAGCAAGCTTTAATAACCACAGGTTTAATTCCTGAAAAACTTAATACGTGTGACCAAGTAATGTGGCAACAATATTTACTAATACAAACAATGCTATATTTCAATAAAGCACAGTTAAGGTTGAATTAAAATTTGTTAGAAATGCAATAAAAGCAGTAGTCGGGAAGTGTATGTATGTTTTATTTTGTTCCAGCAGTCGTGAAGTGTATGTATGTTTTATCTGGTTCCAGCACTTGTTAAGTGGATACACACTTGTCGTGTTGAACACACTCTCCCATGGACAAGGTCAACACAGACGAAGGCAAACCTAAAGTGGTGAGTGGTGATACTGCTCCCCCTTTAACTTATCACTGTGCACAACATAACTTCATGTATTCTATTTCACTTCATTAATGACAATCAAACATTCCTAGTAATCACCACATGGTTTTCTCCACCTGGGGTTGTTTAAGTGAGCAGTAAAATTAACAAATAATGCAAAAAAATATATTTTAGTAACATTAAAAATATGATAAATGATCAATACAGTCTGTTCTTGGTTAGTTGGTTTGATTTGAAGGAGGGATCGAATAAACACACCAACACAAGTTGACAGTTTACCAATATATCTAATATTAATAACCAATTAGTATCTAAACTGTATACTAATGTGAACAATTTTTTTCTTGGTATTTTTGGGGACATTCATTTTAAAATCATTGATATATTTAGAGAAGGTCTAGTGTAGTTTTGGTAGGAAGGAGCGTTTAGAAAATGCAAATTTAGTTTTTGTGGTCAACATTAATGAATATATGATTAGCTTTAGTAACTTTTGGAGTTCTAGAATATTGTTAACTTTTATGTGTTACCACGTCTTACTACCTGTCCAGGTTATAAACATGTATACTAATTATGCTAATGGGTTAGGGATGAGGAAGGGTACCCATATTTGCGTGGAAGGAGAGTGGGAAGTAATTTAGGGAAAACCACCCTCAGTACACCAGACAGAGATGGAACCACGATTTCCCCATAATCGACAGGCTAGTCTATTGTGTCTACTGCGAGTGTAACACTTCATACCATGTGGCCACTGAAGTGGGTTATTGTTACAACCATAATAATTCTGCTAAAGTTGTTATTCAAACGATACATAATAGAGCCTTTGATAATTTTTTTATTTTTGTGTTATTGGGCATTCAATAAATAAGGTATTCTGACATCTGAGATCAGTTGGTAGCGTGTCTGTCTACTGAGCTAAGGGCTTTGGGCTCAATTCCTGGCATGGCTGAAAAATTTATCATTACATAGTGAAATTTGCGTTTCCCCTTTCACAGTAATGAATTAATAGCTGGGCTGGGTGCTGGTTGTTGTGTCTTCTAGATTTAAGTTAGTTCATAAGTCATGTTCTGATGTTATTACTCGGTTCAGAAAGTGCACGTTAAATACCTCAAATGAAAAAAACAATACAATAAAATAACTAGTTCTGTGGAATGTAGTGAGATATATTATGACGACAGTGATGAGATAAAGCATGAAAGTAGTGAACTAGTCTATGTACAGTTTGAGCCAAAAGTTAAGAAAGGAAGGTCAGATTGAGTGAGAACTACTCGTCATTGGTTATATAATTAAGTGCAGTGTTGCCAGATTTCATATTTAAACTTTTTAGCAACTGACTTAGTTAAAACTATTTTATTTAATCCGTCTAGATTTTATGCTGCATTCAACTATCTGACATAAGTTTTCTGGCAGGGACTGTCCCCTAAAATCAGGGTTGAATGTGTGCCTAACTATATACAAACATCCACAACACAAATAATGCCTCTAGTACAATCTTGATTAAAATGTTGGAGCTATTGGATCAAGGCTGTAGCCAGCCAATAATTTCAGGGCGGGTTTGGAGGCCACATCCCCCAATTGCCGGAGGCTAGAATTTTTTAAAAATGATAAACCATTTTAGAAGCTATCCAAAGTGTTTTTTTATAGTAACATAACCCCCTAACTGCCAGAGGCTAGGACAAATTATAAAGATTAAACAGTTCTAGAAGCTATCTGAAGTGTTATTTTATAGTAACATAACCCCCTAACTGCCGAAGGCTAGGAAAATTTATAGATACTAAACACCTCTAGAAGCTATCTGAAGTGTTTTTTTATGATAACACAGCCCCCTAATTTGATAATGTTTTAGCATACCCTATGTACCCACATGATCATGATGATGTTTTGGCAAACGCTACATACCCACATGATTATAATGATGTTTTAGCAAACGCTACTTACCCACATGATTATGATGTTTTAGCAAACACTACTTATCCACATGATTATGTTTTAGCAAACACTACATAGCCACATGATTATGATGATGTTTTAGCATATGATACATATCCTCATGATTATGATGATGTTTTAGCACATGCTACATACCTACTTGATTATTCTGTTCACTAAGCCTTTGCGGATCCATAGTTTTCAATTTTGAATAGATTCTGAATTGTGGTTAACTGATTTGAATAGAATCTGAATCGTGGCTAACTGATTTGAATAGGATTTGAATAGAATCTGAATCGTGGCTAACTGATTTGAATAGGATTTGAATAGAATCTGAATCATGGATAACTGATTTGAATAGAATCCAAATCATGGACAACTGATTTGAATAGAATCCGAATCATGGCTAGCTGATTTAAATTGAATCCGAATCATGGCTAACTGATTTGAATTGAATCTGAATCATAGCTAACTGATTTGAATTGAATTTGAATCTTATATTATACCCAAACAAAATTTTCAAATTGAATCTGAATCAAATCTCATGCTGAATTAATTTTATAGAGTCAAATCCTAATTGAATCCCATGCTTAAAATTTTTGTATCAAATATTATCTTTAAAAACAGGTTCAGATCCCAATCGAATAATTTATTTTAAGCTTAATATGATCACGTTTTAAATTAAATAAAATATTTTAAAAAAAGTTGATAATCATTTTATAAACATTTTAGGTTCACTAATCAAAATGCAATCAATAGCACTAGCCTCAAAAGGTGAAACGTCAAATAAAGATCACACCATTTTTAAAAATCCTAGTGTAACTGTTAATTAATATTTATAAAAAGGTTGGCCTAGGTCTCTTTTTAAAATACAAGATATTTACTGTCATAACTGTCTTCATGTGGTTGGTTCTTTTACAACCTGGAACTCAAGTTAATTTCTCTACCTATCTACTTTGGTTGCAACGTGGTCTATCGCGCTACTCTCACAATAGACTAGATTGCCATGAATGAGGAGATCAGGTTTGAATCTCGGTCGGGAGTATTGAGGGTGGGTTATTCCAAAATAATTTTCCATTCTTCCTCCATGCAAATGTGGGTACACTTTCTATTAATATAACCTCCCTAGTACCTAAAACCATTAGAGTAGTTAGTACATAGTGTATAATGTGAACTGGTAGAAAGACGCGGTGCTAAAAAAAATCTCTTATTCACTCTACCAAACAACTGGTTTCTGTTCTGAATATATTAATTTGTTAAACAACTTTCAATTATAGATTTTAATTTTGAGCTAAACCCATCAAATATGAATCTAGGATTCATTTAGATTCAAAATTTTGAATCAAATCCAAATCATTCCAATATTAGAAAATTCTAATATAATCTGATTCTTAGTAAGTTTTGGATTTGGATTTAAAATTTGGAAAGTTCCCACAGACTTACTTGTCACTATTTTATGATAGTTAAATTGTTTCTAATAAGTCACTTGTAAATAACATTAGTGTTATCAGCCATTTTATCAATGTTTATACTGCGGCAATATTCCTCCTATCATTTGATTGTATTGCGAGATAAGAAGTAACACTGAGCTCTATCCCAGCTTGCTACTATCAACTATTGTTGGCCACCAGAGCAAAGGATTTCAGACAGGTTCACTTAAGTAAACATCACTCACCAACCAATTGTTGGTTCATGAATGGTCTTCATTCAAACCAAGATTTTTTTTCATTCCATTGTTTGTTTAAATAACCTCTTAACTCTACAAGGGAAATGGAACCACATTTTCTCATGGCTCTTGCCCATGGATGAGGCTAGGGATACTATACCCTAGTTTAGGGTCTTCTTCGAGGACATGGCCGAAATGAGACGGCCCAAGCAAAGTTCCCTCTCTTTTTAAATGTGCATTTTATCATCAATAAATACACCGTTCCATGGTTATAATGCCATCGGTTAGACCGGGGATACGAATATACCGCTGGTCTTTCTTCATCCCCGTGCCTTTGAAAAGTGAAGGATATGCGGTTAGTTTCATTTTAAAAAAAATTATGATCTTCAAAACATAATTTTCCCATAAAAAAAAATTACCAACTGAAGGGATTAAATAAATTTGTTGAGTAGTTTTATGTTGACTTATTTTATTATTTACATGAAAATTAAAAAACTTTTGAGAATCTTGATTATACACACAGTATGTATCGACGTACAGTAAATATTAAAATCCTCCATCAATTACCTTGTAACCTGCTTGTATTTGCTGTGGATCTGTTTATCTGTTTATAATGCTCAATAGTGTAACATTAGAAGTGTTTTTAGTCTATTAGACAAGAAGTTATCTGATAAAGAGTGGGAGTACAGGGAGTACATGAGATAGAAAAGGAAGCACGAATGAGATGGTATGGTCATGTAATAAAAAGGAGAGAATACCAAAGCTAATGATGGAGATGAAGTATGTAGGTAAAAGGCCACAAAGGAAAACAAGAATGAGGTCCGTGGGAGGAGCAGTTAACAAAAAGTGAGAGGAGAGTAACAGAAGAAATTAAAGTAGGAAGAGTGGTGGAAGAATAGAAGAAGATGGAGGCATTTTACCAAAGTGACCCGGCCACATGGTGGAAACAGTTGATGATGATGGAATAGTCACTATTTTATAAAATATTTAATCATCGGCTATAACATGGTTCTGAAAATTGACAAATGACACCTGGACACGGGAATCGAACCCAGGACCTCTGGCATAGTACGCCAATGCTCTAACCACTGAGCTATCCAGGATTCGTCCCGTGCCCAGGGTCATTCTTCATTCATATTTTAAGGCAGAGTCTATGATGGACTTAGTGGAAATCGTCGGCTACAATTAATAATTGTGCAAATGGCAGCAAAAAGCCAACTACCGAGTCGCAGATGGCTGCGTTATCCGATGGCTCGTGATATTAATATAATCACATACTTGTAGCCGACGATTTCCGCTAAGTCTCTGCCTTAAAATATGAGTGAAGAATGACCCTGGCCACAGGACGAATCCTGGATAGCTCAGTGGTTAGAGCATTGGCGTACTAAGCCAGAGATCTCGGGTTCGATTCCCGTGTCCAGGTGTCATTTTTAAATTTTCAGAATATGATATCTAGATGGAGTAATTTCCACTAATAAGCATAAATAATAGCTCTAGCTATTAATTCTTAATATGTGCGATCCCGTACAATTTAATAATTGTGCAAATGGCAGCAAAAAGCCAACTACCGAGTCGCAGATGGCTGCGTTATCCGATGGCTCGTGATATTAATATAATCACATATTTGTAGCCGACGATTTCCGCTAAGTCCATCATAGACTCTGCCTTAAAATATGAGTGAAGAATGACCCTGGGCACGGGATGAATCCTGGATAGCTTAATGGTTAGAGCATTGGGGTACTAAGCCAGAGGTCCCGGGTTCGATTCCCGTGTCAAGGTGTCATTTTTCAATTTTCAGAATATGATATCTAGATGGAGTAATTTCCACTAATAACCATAAATAATAGCTCTGGTTATTAATTATTATAACATGGTTGTTTTATAACATGGGTGGGACCCCTACTCCCACAAACCCACATTAAAACTGGGGTGAGATGTAGTTCTATTCTTTTGTGTCATTTTAAAGGCTAGCTTGTACTTATATTTGGTTTATTTTAAAAATAAAAAACAGGATGGTTTTTAATTATTTTTTAGACTAAAATACCCCATGATATATTTTTTATCTCTCAAAAAGAGGTTGTTTTTTTCTATTTTGAACCTTATCTTGTATCCAAACATTCACGATTAACTAGTCATCTGTTAAAATGAGAGACTTATGTCCAACACAACTCACTTTACACCTTTACCTTTGCTCAACAATTAAGATAACTTAGGCTGTGGTAACTTACACCTCATGAGAGCAGTACCTAGCTAGTAGTTACACAGTAGCTAGTCAGTATTTACACAGTAGCTAGTCAGTATTTACACAGTAGTGACACAATAGTTACACAGTAGCTAGTCAATATTTACACAGTTGTTACACAGTAGCTAGTAAGTATTTACACAGTTGTTACACAGTAGCTAGTAAGTATTTACACAGTTGTTACACAGTAGCTAGTAAGTATTTACACAGTTGTTACACAGTAGCTAGTAAGTATTTACACAGTTGTTACACAGTAGCTAGTAAGTATTTACACAGTTGTTACACAGTAGCTAGTAAGTATTTACACAGTTGTTACACAGTAGCTAGTAAGTATTTACACAGTTGTTACACAGTAGCTAGTAAGTATTTACACAGTTGTTACACAGTAGCTAGTAAGTATTTACACAGTTGTTACACAGTAGCTAGTAAGTATTTACACAGTTGTTACACAGTAGCTAGTAAGTATTTACACAGTTGTTACACAGTAGCTAGTAAGTATTTACACAGTTGTTACACAGTAGCTAGTAAGTATTTACACAGTTGTTACACAGTAGCTAGTAAGTATTTACACAGTTGTTACACAGTAGCTAGTAAGTATTTACACAGTTGTTACACAGTAGCTAGTAAGTATTTACACAGTTGTTACACAGTAGCTAGTAAGTATTTACACAGTTGTTACACAGTAGCTAGTAAGTATTTACACAGTTGTTACACAGTAGCTAGTAAGTATTTACACAGTTGTTACACAGTAGCTAGTAAGTATTTACACAGTTGTTACACAGTAGCTAGTAAGTATTTACACAGTTGTTACACAGTAGCTAGTAAGTATTTACACAGTTGTTACACAGTAGCTAGTAAGTATTTACACAGTTGTTACACAGTAGCTAGTAAGTATTTACACAGTTGTTACACAGTAGCTAGTAAGTATTTACACAGTTGTTACACAGTAGCTAGTAAGTATTTACACAGTTGTTACACAGTAGCTAGTAAGTATTTACACAGTTGTTACACAGTAACTAGTAAGTATTTACACAGTTGTTACACAGTAGCTAGTAAGTATTTACACAGTTGTTACACAGTAACTAGTAAGTATTTACACAGTTGTTACACAGTAGCTAGTAAGTATTTACACAGTTGCTACACAGTAGCTAGTAAGTATTTACACAGTTGTTACACAGTAACTAGTAAGTATTTACACAGTAGTTACACAGTAGCTAGTCAGTATTTACACAGTAGTTACACAGTAGCTATTAAGTATTTACACAGTTGCTACACAGTAGCTACACAGTAGCTAGTAAGTATTTACACAGTTGTTACACAGTTGTTACACAGTAGCTAGTAAGTATTTACACAGTTGTTACACAATAATTACTCAGTAACTAGTCAGTATTCACACAGTATTCATACAGTAGTTAGTCACTACTTACACAGTTGTTACCCAACAATTACTTAGTAGCTAGTCAGTACTTACACAGTAATCACTAGAGTGTAACCGTACATGACGAGAACTTGTGGTGGGGATATTTTATTTTGTCATCCCCTCTTTTGATTTGTGCTGAGTTTAACTGTTTCTCATTCACTTCCTCGAAACCACTTATTAAAATAAAATCTCTTCTTGTTGGTTAACAATTTCCTCCATCTTGATATGATCATAATTTAGATTCCTCTTGATTGTTCAGTTAAAGGTTAGAAGATTCTTGAAGATGGCATCAGAACCTCTTGTCTGTACTCATACACTGTTCCCACGGAACTATCCCCACGGTGCGCCTATTGCAGTTTTTGTACTACACCCCAAACTCAGGAACAAACAACAAATAAAAAGATTGACAAGATTTGTAACTCGACACTTGCTCAAATATCCTTGACATAATTTATTATTACTATTCACAGTGTCTTTATAATTGTTCGGACTATATGCATACATTAATTGAAGACCCCTGTCACCCGGTGCAATAATGATACTGCTCCATTTTAGTTTTTTTTTCAAGAAATACAAGAAACTTTTTATAAAAATAACTAGTGTGAATGAGCTTATAAAAAAAATTTATGCTATTTGTAGCCTATACAACATACAAATAACATCTCTTTTTTTTTCATAAGTCCATTCAGGCTAGTTATTTTTACAAACAGTTTTTTTATCTCTTGGAAAAAAAGAAAAGAAAATTGATTTGTCTTGTTATTGCACCAGGGTCTTCAATTAAGCTAATAGAATAGGGATGAGGAAGGTGGTATTTGGGGGGAATGTACCTGAATTTATGTGAAGCAAGAGTGGAAAACTATTTAGGAAAAAACACCCAGAGCACACCCAATCAGGATTCGAACATCGATCTCCTTGTCCAAGGCAATCCAAACACTAGAGAAACGCATTATTTGTTGCAACCACATCTGCCCCACTCCCCTCAGCTGACCCCTGCCCCGCTTCCACAAGAAATGCAAGTTTTCCTCGTTAGTTTCGAGAACTTGTTTCAGTGTAAAACTCCAATTAAAAACAGTATTTATGAGGCAACATCAATGGAGATTTATTGATAAGACTAATCTTAGCTCAAGTAAAGTTTGAATGATGACAAAGATAGGGGCCAAGGTGGTGATAGTGCAGAGAAATTCTTCATTTAGTCTCCCCTGCAGCGTCTATGTGTACTATGTGTGTGTTAGCGGGTAATAAGGGAACTACCAGCAACTGACATCATGACTCATTTAGCGGTAAGTGCAAGAAGGTTCATTCCTTGTGATGACCAAATTATAAACCTCAGATGTTTCATAGTATGAAAGTAACAACTAAATACCAAAACGGCACAAATCAATAAAACAATAGACAGTATGACAGATACAAGGCCCACAGACATGAGGAGTGCAGTAGGAACTAGAAACAGCTGTATCGTTTGGGTCTGACTCAGGAAATGGGACAAGGTTGTATTGTTTGGTCTGACTCAGGAAATGGGACAAGGATGTATTGTTTGGTGTGACTCAGGAAGTGAGACAAGGATGTATTGTTTGGTGTGACTCAGGAAGTGAGACAAGGATGTATTGTTTGGTGTGACTCAGGAAGTGAGACAAGGATGTATTGTTGGGTGTGACTCAGGAAGTGGGACAAGGATGTATCGTTTGGGTCTGACTCAGGAAATGGGACAAGGATGTAACGTTTGGGTCTGACTCAGGAAATGGGACAAGGATGTATTGTTTGGTCTGACTCAGGAAATGGGACAAGGATGTATCGTTTGGGTCTGACTCAGGAAATGGGACAAGGATGTCTTGTTTGGTCTGACTCAGGAAATGGGACAAGGATGTCTTGTTTGGTCTGACTCAGGAAATGGGACAAGGATGTCTTGTTTGGTCTGACTCAGGAAATGGGAAAAGGATGTCTTGTTTGGTCTGACTCAGGAAGTGGGACAAGGATGTATTGTTTGGTGTGACTCAGGAAATGGGACAAGGATGTCTTGTTTGGTCTGACTCAGGAAATGGGAAAAGGATGTCTTGTTTGGTGTGACTCAGGAAGTGGGACAAGGATGTATTGTTTGGTGTGACTCAGGAAATGGGACAAGGATGTCTTGTTTGGTCTGACTCAGGAAATGGGAAAAGGATGTCTTGTTTGGTCTGACTCAGGAAGTGGGACAAGGATGTATTGTTTGGTGTGACTCAGGAAATGGGACAAGGATGTCTTGTTTGGTCTGACTCAGGAAATGGGAAAAGGATGTCTTGTTTGGTGTGACTCAGGAAGTGGGACAAGGATGTATTGTTTGGTGTGACTCAGGAAATGGGACAAGGATGTCTTGTTTGGTCTGACTCAGGAAGGGGGACAAGGATGTCTTGTTTGGTGTGACTCAGGAAATGAGACAAGGATGTATTGTTTGGTCTGACTCAGGAAATGAGACAAGGATGTATTGTTTGGTGTGACTCAGGAAGTGAGACAAGGATGTATTGTTTGGTGTGACTCAGGAAATGGGACAAGGATGTATTGTTTGGTCTGACTCAGGAAATGAGACAAGGATGTATTGTTTGGTCTGACTCAGGAAATGAGACAAGGATGTATTGTTTGGTCTGACTCAGGAAATGAGACAAGGATGTATTGTTTGGTCTGACTCATGAAATTAGACAGGGCCTTACCACATTATTACGTGCTGGTAAGTGCCGGGCGGTAGTGACCTTGTTATGTTAAATACATGAATAAATCCTATATGAAAATAATCGTAAGCTCAGACTTTGTATTTTTAAGTGGGCCTTTTTGGCTGTAGCAATTACTTGAACCATTTTAAACCATAGCTATAGCTATTTAAAAAAATAATTTTGAGTTAAAATGATATACCTACACATTAATATATAGCAAAAATTTAATTGAAAGATATCCTATTATTTAAACTTAAGCCTAAAATACAAAATAATCCATGAAGATTGTAATTATATGAGTTGTATTAGTTAAATGATCACAGCTTGTTTTCACATAATTTCTAAACTTTGTTCTTTAAAGTGAATTAAACAGTAGAGTGTTGGTCCAAGGGGGTTTAAGATGTCCAAATTGAACAGTAGGTGTGAGGTACTTGTGCTGTCATTGATAAGATAACATACTAGTACACGCTGATTACTCTAACAAAGGATGTATTAGTTCTATCTTACTTTCATGTACTATCAATAATATAACACCTGTCACTTTTTATAGATAACAATATCTGTAAAATAATAATATGGTAAATCAAACTTATCTGTGAAAAAAATAAAATTTCTAAAAACTATTTACTACAGCATTTTTTACTGTAATCTCATTTGTTGTGGTTGAAGTAATATGTAGTTGACCTCGGGGGTCTTGGGGTAAAGTGCTCGCCTCAGGACTCGATGTTTGTGGGTTCACACCCAGCCGGTGTTGACAGATTTTTCTTGAGCAATAAACATCCATAGCACAACTTCCTTTGGAGGGAAAGTAAAGCCTTCGGTCGCGTGTTGGCTGTGACTTATAAAATAATCCTGGAAGTTATGTAAAAATATCTTTCCCGACATAATTGGTAGGCCCTTTCGCTCTCAATCATAGAAATTCTCGTGTGCTGATATAATCAGTCGGTTCAGAAAGTGCACGTTAAATACCTCAAAGAAATAAATAAAATAGACATCTTTGCATCATCTTGGGTGCAAGAATAGCATAAAATAATAATATCAATGTAAAGATGATTTTAAAATAAAAAGTGTTTGTATAAAATGGAGGAACAACAGCGTGTCTGTGATGAGCTTCTATTAAAATACTTTTTAGTTGTGTAGATGTTTCTTGTCTGATGTTACTTGTTGTCAATAGACAATACTCTTACCAAAGGACTGTCGATGATGACAACAGTATTGGCGTCAAAGGGGCAACACCCTCTTGAACTAAATTTAACCCTTTTAGGTTAATTTCACTCTATTATTTTATTTTGAATAAGATACGACTAAACACAAACTTGAAATAACTTTTAGGGAGATTCATTTGCCAAACATTTGCCAGAAACGGCCTCGCCTTGGGTAAATTCCCCTCAAAATTCCTTTTATCTGGTAACTGACCAACTCCTTTCCCATTTAAACAACTAATGTTCGGTCACCACTGGACGACGATCCTACTGGTTAGTGGTTATACAGTGTTGTAATCCAGTGAGTTGTTGATCTGTGTTGTATTATCCACAATATGGCTATGTGCTGTAATCCAGAAAGTTGTTGTACTGTGTTGTATTATATACAAGATAGCTATGTGGTGTAATCCTGAAAGTTCTACTGTGATGTATTATCCACAATATGGCTATATGTTGTAATCCAGAAAGTTGTTGATCTGTGTGTTACTATCCACAAGATGGCTATGTGCTGTAATCCAGTGAGTTGTACTGTGTTGTATTATCCAAAATATGGCTAAGTGCTGTATTCCAATGAGTTGTTGATCTGTGTAGGATTATCCACAATATGGCTATGTGCGGTAATCGAGCAAGTTGTTGATCTGTGTTGTATTATCTGCAGGTTGGCTATGTGCTGTAATCCAGTGAGTTGTTGATCTTTGCTTAACTATCCACAGGGCGGCTATGTCTGGATCCACTCTCCCCCAGCAGAGGATTTGAACACACCTGTGGGTGTAAAGGTGCTGGCTATTAATGGTACCAGGTTCACTGTCAAGGATGATGATGGGGTGGTGAGTTTCAAAATTCTGCCATTACATACCATTAATACGCTTGAAACAGACTCACCTGTTGACTGCAAGAACTAGTCCCATGGATTGTGTGCCTGACTCTGGCCCAAAGCTCAACTAGCCGTAGCCATGAGGGAAGTATCTTATACTAAATTATTGTGCAGTTACTTTTATCCACCCTCCTTACAATTTAATACTCAAAGTTGTTATTCACTTTATGTTATGCTTATCGGTAAATAAATCACCTCAGCCAATAAACCAACAACCTTACTTTAAGAGAAAAAACTAATTTTGTTGGTTAAATTATCCTGCCATGTCAACCTCATGTTGACTAGGTCAGAACTGTGGAGTCCTATCCTTGCTGACCAGACCTCATGTTGACTAGGTCATACTGTGGAGTTATATCCCTGCTGAACAGGTCGACTAGGTCAGTACTGTGGAGTCCTATCCCTGCTACACAGACTTCATGTTGACTAGGTCAGTACTGTGGAGTTCTATCCCTGCTACACATACTTCATGTTGACTAGGTCAGTACTGTGGAGTTCTATCCCTGTTGACCAGGTTGACTAGGTCAGTACTGTGGAGTCCTATTCCTGCTGACCAGACCTCATGTTTACTTGGTCAGTACTGTGGAGTTCTATCCCTGTTGACCAGGTTGACTAGGTTAGTACTGTGGAGTCCTATCTCTGCTAACCAGACCTTATGTTGACTAGGTCAGTACTGTAGAGTCCTATCCCTGCTAACCAGACCTCATGTTGACTAGCTCAGCACTGTGGGGTCATTTCTGTTGACCAGACCTCATGTTGGTTGATGTTGTTCTGTCAGGAGACGGTGGTGTCAGCTGAACGCGTCATCAAGCCAATGCACGCCACATCCATCCAAGGAGTGGAGGACATGATAACCTTGGCTGACCTCCAGGAGTTCACCATATTGAGGAACCTCCACTGGCGGTTTAACCAGGATCTCATCTATGTGAGTAGAGCCCCAGTTCACCTGAAACAACACAACATTTAATTTAAAACAAATCTCTCACTGTTTAATAAGTTCATTGAAAAATGTACGCAAGAAAAACAAACCACTGTGTCTCACTACCCTTTTGAGTGGTACACTTATATAATAGTTGTGTTAATATGCTAGCGATAAGTAAGGTTGTATTAAGGGAAATTGTACCCTCATTTGAAGGGAAAAAGAGTGGAAAACTCTCTAAGTAAAAATACCCTCAGTAACCCGATCGAAATCTGAATTCTGATATTCCAATCAAAGTTAGTCTAGTTAATTAGAAAGTAGTGCCTTAGACCATGTGGCAACCAAAGTGGGTCTTGTTTATAATTGAATCTTAAACCACCTTAACCAATTTTACCTGAATATTTGTTAGAGTGTGAATATGATGGACATCACACATTGCTCTACCTAGTGTCTGTGAGATTATGAATATGATGGACAAGTTTATGTGAGAGTGTGAATATGACAGACATCACACATTGTTGTACCTAGTGTCTGTGAGAGTGTGAATATGACAGACATCACACATTGTTGTGCCTAGTGTCTATGAGAGTGTGAATATGATGGACATCACACATTGTTGTACCTAATGTCTGTGAGAGTGTGAATATGATGGACATCACACATAGTTGTACCAAGTATCTGTGAGAGTGTGAATATGATGGACATTACACATAGTTGTACCTAATGTCTGTGAGAGTGTGAATATGATGGACATTACACATAGTTGTACCTAATGTCTGTGAGAGTGTGAATATGATGGACATCACACATAGTTGTACTTAGTGTCTCTGAGAGTGTGAATATGATGGACATCACACATATTTGTACCTAGTGTCTGTGAGAGTGTGAATATGATGGACATCACACATTGGTGTACTTGGTTTCTGTGAGAGTGTGAATATGACGAACATCACACATTGTTGTACCTAGTGTCTCTGAGAGTGTGAATATGACGGACATCACACATAGTTGTACCTAGGGTCTGTGAGAGTGTGAATATGATGGACATCACACCTATTTGTACCTAGTGTCTGTGAGAGTGTGAATATGACAGACATCACTCATTGCTGTACCTAGTGTCTGTGAAAGTGTGAATATGATGGACATCACACATTGCTGTACCTAGTATCTGTGAAAGTGTGAATATAAAATACATCACACATTGTTGCCAGACCTACACGGGGTCCATCCTGGTGGCCATGAACCCGTACCAAGTCCTGCCCATATACTCGGCCGAACAGATCAAGCTGTACAAGGCCAGGAAACTTGGTGAGCTGCCCCCTCACATCTTCGCTATCGGGGACAACAGTTTTAGTGACATGAAGAGGTTCAGCAAGGACCAGTGTATCGTCATCAGGTGAGTATGTCCACTCGCCTTCTACTTCAGAGTTTAGGTCAGAGTATTCAGGTCATGGGACAGCTTCACTCGTCTACTTCACTGGCTTACATTTGTCCATATATCTCAGTCTTTCCAAACACATTATATTTTATCCACCTTAGCCTAACCTAACCTTCCATTAGGCGAGAGCACAAACAGCTTATTTTGTAAAAAAAAAAGCATTTATGACAAAAATACCTATGAAACAATGTTATTTGTCATAACAAACACATAACTTAAACTTTTAATTGCCTCATACATGGAATGTTATGTTATATTTAGTTGGGTTAGTTTACAATTCTTAACATATAAATGTTAATTTTAAATGATTAATAATTATAGAATAAAATATGTCAGGAACTGCTGAGGAATATGCCTGAGTGATACCTAGTCAGTGAAGTAGGCAAATGGAGATATTATTTCCAATCCAGGACCCAAATAATTTTAATATTTTATTTATTTATTTGAGGCATTCAATGTACACTTTTTGAACCAACTGATTATATCAGAACACGATCATTTCAATGAGCTAGAGTGAAAGGGCCGACCAATTTTGCCGGGAAAGATATTTGAACATACCTTCTAGGGTTATTTTCCATGCCACAATCGAATTGGGACCAATGGCTTTACTTCCCCTCCAAAGGGAATTGTGCTACAGATTTGTATCGCTCAAGAAAAATCCGTTGACCTAGGATGGGTTCGAACCAACACCTAGTCCTGAGACGAACACTTTACCCCAAGACCTCCAAGGTCAACAATCTTAATATTGTTGTGTCAGGTGTTTAGTGGTGTTTGATATGATTGTTAGCACTGTTTGCGTTTGTTATTGTGTGTTTTATAATGTTTCTAAAAGAAGTTGCTTGTGTTCTAAATCCTCCCATTCTATTAAATTGTGTGGGTTTGATAAACAAAGATAGGGCTAGTAGAATTGTAACCAGGCGAGGTAACCCGACACAAACCTGTTACTTTACTATAAATAGTGAGATATAACCTCACAGTTAATATTGTGTTCTCTAACATAGAACCTGTTTGTGTTTAGTGTCTAACCTGACTGTTAATATTGTGTTCTTTGACATAGCACTTGTATGTGCTTAGTGTTTAACCCGTCTGTTAATATTGTGTTCTTTGACATAGCACTTGTATGTGCTTAGTGTTTAACTCGTCTGTTAATATTGTGTTCTTTGACATAGAACCTGTTTGTGTTTAGTGTCTAACCTGACTGTTAATATTGTGTTCTTTGATATAGCACTTGTTTGTGCTTAGTGTTTAACCTGACTGTTAATATTGTGTTCTCTAACATAGAACCTGTTTGTGTTTAGTGTTTAACCGGGCTGTTAACGTTGTATTTGTTCTTACAGCGGAGAAAGTGGAGCTGGGAAGACGGAAAGCACCAAGTTAATCCTTCAATACCTGGCAGCCATTAGCGGCAAACACTCCTGGATAGAACAACAAATTCTAGAGGCTAACCCTATCCTAGAAGGTGAGTCATTACACTCCTAGATAAAATAAAAGATTCTAGAGGCTAACCCTAACCTAGAAGGTGAGTCATTACACTCCTGAATAGAACAACATATTCTAGAGGCTATCCCTATCCTAGAAGGTGAGTTATTACACTTCTAGATAGAACAACATATTCTAGAGGCTAGCCCTATCCTAGAAGGTGAGTCATTACACTCCTGGATAGAACAACGTATTCTAGAAGCTAACTCTATCCTAAAAGGTGAGTCATTACACTCCTGGATAGAACAACAGATTCAATAGGCCATCACTAACCAAGAAGGTGAATCATTACACTCCTGGATAGAACAACATAATATACAAATAAGGTTTTATTTATTCTAGAATTCTCCTCATTTTCTAATGTAATAATATCAAGTTTTCTTCATATAATCTTAGAAATATCATTTCCTTTGTAAACAACTATCTCCAGCATTCGGCAATGCCAAGACAATCCGCAACGATAACTCATCAAGGTTCGGGAAGTACATTGACATCCTCTTCAATGATAGAGGAGTGATAGAGGGCGCCAAGATCGAGCAGTACCTGCTGGAAAAGTCCCGCATCGTGTCCCAGAATAGCAACGAGAGGAACTACCACATCTTCTACTGCATGCTGGCGGGACTGTCATTGGATGAGAAGAACGCTCTCGGCTTGAAACAAGCATCAGACTATAAGTACCTCACGGGGGTGAGTAACAAGCATCTGACTACTAGTACTGCACTGTAAACTTGTCATCAACATGTCCTGCTAATATTGCTATCTGTGTAAACGGCTCGTATTGCTGGAAGAGTATTCCTCAAACAATCATACAATGTTTATTGCTGTGGAGAGTATTCCTCAAACAATCATACAATGTTTATTGCTGGGAGAGTATTCCTCAAACAATCATACAACGTTTATTGCTGTTGGTAGGTTTTTCCTTCAAGCGATATTATTGCATTTTGGCTAGTTCGGAAGTAATAATAATTTAGAGGGCTTGTCGTCTTCTTAAAGGGAAACAGTTTGATCTGCGAAGGTCGCGATGACACAGCAGACTTTGGGAACATCACGTCAGCCATGAAGGTGCTCAACTTCTCTGAAGAGGAAATCAGAGACATTTTCAAACTTCTGGCTGCCATCCTTCATCTTGGAAACAATGCGTACAAGGCAACGGTTGTGGGTGAGTCCATGTCTTTGTGGGGAGTATTACCACAAGAAAAACCTTCTTTCGTTCCCTTCAAGGACTGAACATTCTAACTCAAGTGAGATTTGAACCAAAGTATAAGGGAGGGGTGGAGGGTAGGTTGGTTGTTCTGTAAGCACAAAGTCACAATCGTAATGTTAACTCTTTAATGGCTAAATGGTCTAAGGCGTTACTCTCGCAATAGACTGAACTGACAATGACGAGAAGATCAGGGCTAGAATCCTGGTTGGGTGTCCTGAGGGTGTTTCTTTACTAAATAGTTTTCCACTTTCCTGGCATGCAAATGTTGGTACACTTCCTTTAAATTCAACTTCTCTCATTCCTAACATAGTTGTGTAATTAGTACATAAGCGTATAACTTTAACTAATAGTAAGACTAGCGGTGATAAGAAAACAAAACTTTATTAGCCCAACTAACACTTTACAAACCAAGGGTTGTGCCTCTTAAGGTCTCTTACTTTTGGTGGTTTTAGGGAAGGGGGGGCACAAGATTCTTTAACTCCCTTCTCGGAAAATCAAGTGCCTGATCTTTCTAAGCAATACCACTCTGCCTCTGCACGATCTTGACCAGGGCGAAGTCTAGCTTAGCGTGTTTTATTGAACCTACTGAGAGTGATTCCACTTTATTTCCTTCTGCTCTCTGTGAAGAAGTTGTGATGCTAGGTGAAGACATCAAGTGCAAGCACGCAAGGTATCAGTGGCTTGGGGTCCACAAAAATTATTCTCATAAGCTCACTATTAATTTATGCTCGATAAATGATCAACTGGCGAAAATCAACAGTTATGTGCTGCCCACAAATACCACGAGTGCTCTTTCTGTTGACTAGCGAACATGGACGCTTCTGAGATTCCTGACCAGTCCTTGGTTCAAAGGATAGCGGCCATCTTGGATGTGACGAAAGACCTCCTGAACGATGCTCTGACCAAGAAGACAATATTTGTGCAGGGTGAAAGAGTTGTAAGTTGACACTTGTCTTTCTGGCTGGTTCAACCAACAGGAAATGTCTGGTGGAGGGATGTTTATGATCTTAGTTTGAGCTACCTTGTCGACTGTATTGTTTTATTTTATTTTACGATTTTTACAGTTGCTTCATCGGCTTCTCTAAAAGTCTTAGGTTTAGCAAAATACGTCATCATCCTCCCCAATTCATGTTCTGTGGGTGAGTCACATCCCTGATACATTTGTTCGGCCTGGGGGAGGGAATCTACCCTTGTGGATTTTCGGAAATAGGTAAAACTGTGCTGTGGCAGGTTTCTGGGGATTAAATTTTGTACAGTCTTTTCATTGATATCTTAATGTTGCGATTCTTGTTGGATAATCTGTTGTGCACTTGAGTTGCGATTATCCAGCCCTCCATATTATCCAGCCCAGTGTTAACAAGTGAGCTTTAAAATAAACAAACTGGTACATTTCCACTATAAAACATTTGCTGAATTTATAATGTAATTCATTTGAAACTCTATTTTCACTTGTTGTTCTGCTTGCTTTGTAGCCGATGTTCTATTTACAAAATAAAGTAATATAATTAAAATTTTAAAATTTTCTTTCTCGTTTAATTTTTACAGTTCTCCTAAAATTACTTTTACATCACAATCAGCATTGGAAAGATTATATATAAACAAAGGTAAATCTTTTGTGAAAATTAAAAAAAGTAGACAAACTCATACTGAAAATTATTTACAGTCTGATTTTGAATTATCCAGCCTGGAATGCCACCACTTTAAGCCGGATAGTCGCGATTATAATGTGTTTTTTTTATATACCTTGATAAGCTCCTGGTTGAGCTGGGTGTAAGTTTGGGTGTTAGATAGTTTGTCTTTCAGCTTCAATGATGTAGTCCTGGTGGTCCATGATGACGACCTTTGACCCTTTGTCTGCAAGTAAGATAATGATGTCTTGTTGTTGCAAAGTGATCAAAGGGCTTGGCACTGGACTTGAGATATTCTGGACAACAAAGCTGATATATTGTGCTCTAATCCTCAACAAAGAAATATGTAACCCTTAAATCCAAGGCTATAGGAACTGATCTATCGATATATCACCAAATCCAGACAAGCCCCTAACCTCAACCTTTGGTCTAAAAACATTTAAGAGTTTATATTTTACATACAAGGCTAGACTATCGTTTTTAAAACAGAAAAATATTACATAATTTTTTCACCAGCAATAAATCTAATGTTTTCTGATCAAATATTTCATTTTATCTTTGCTAAGTTAAATTGTAGACTGTATGTAAAACATAACCTCTTTAATATTTTTTTAGAAAATCTTAATATTTCATGTTTTTACTTTTTTTTTTTTTTTG
>CABFWB010005365.1:0-21001 GCA_902151455.1 Timema bartmani | reverse complement strand
TTTTTTTTTTTTTTTTGTGTTTTAGTAAAGTTCTTTTTGTTCCTCTTACTATCCGACCTTTTTTTTGTGTTAGGACCATGCCCTAGTCCTGTAAGTAATGAATAATTGGGGGTCCACAGTATTTATATTCAATTATTGCCATTCTAAGCTGTTACATACATTAGAAATTATAATATATCTCTATAAGGAAAACCTCTTTTCGCTTTATGAAGTTCCGATAGATTGAAAGTTAGGTCGAGGAATTGGGCGGTGACAATCGATTTTCTTTAAGAGGCAACCATTACCTCTTTGTCTAATGGCAGCAATGTAAAGTGTGAACTGTGTTCTTATTTTCATTGTAAACACTATATTGTGTTTGTTCCTTATATATGTTTCTATCCACATTTCCTATACCTTCTTCCAAATATTATATATTAGAAATTAATATTCTTATGAAAAAACCTCAAGTAATTGAATTGCATGTTGTGTTAATAACTTGATTTATCAAAATAAAATGAAATATTATAATATTATAAAGATTTGTCTGACACTTTAGGTCAATCGTTAGCGTGCCTGTCTACTGAGTTAAGGGTCCTGTGTTTGATTTATGGCATGGCCGAAAAATGTATCATTGGTTAAATGTGGGTTTACCCTTTCACATTGATGAATTACCAGCTGGGGACTGGATGTTGCGCTTGTCCTAGTCTTAAGTTAGATTATAAGGTATATGAAGCTATGACAGGCCTAGCCTGCAGGGAGGGGAAAATATATTGCTTGAATAAAAAACTGACCACAGGCTGGAAATGGTAATGGATGTAATTTTTTTTAAGATTTGTGCAATAAAACATTTTCCAGGTAATTTTAGTGCATTAAGTTATATGTGGAACTGTGCCAGGCTAAAAGCATTTATCCCGCACCTACAAGCATATTCAACACCAAGAAGTATGTCAAGAAGTAACTGAAATAATTTGCTGCAGTTGACTTATCATGGTCCGACTTGTGCTAGCGCCCCTCTTCAATGTCACCTGATGCCGAACCACTATTCACTTCGTTTTGATTTGACCCAGCCCAAACAATGAAAGTCAAACTCTGTTTACACCTCTAAAACTACAGAGCATCGCACCTGCGCAATAGCCACTCCACTCCAACTTGGCACCTTTTCTGATGATTATTGGATTGGTCGATATTTCCCCCCTCTTCATTTTCTAGACATGTGTGTGTGTGTGTGTGTGTGTGTGTGTGTGTGTGTGTATATACCTCGCCACTGGATGATGTAATAGCTTATATCTTATATTGATTGATTGATTGATTACCCTGGCTTGGGCACACGGAGTTATTCACAATTTATTATGATGGTTTAATTAGCTACTGTTGATCAACTATTATGTTATAATTAGCTTAATTAGCTGTCCCGGCTTGGGATCTTTCTAAATTACTTGCAAATGAGACGCTATGTGTTGATATTAAGTCTATCTTGATCTATTTGTAAAATGTCGCATAACGACTAATAGTGTTAGCTAGTATTATTTAACTATTATGTTCTGATTAGATTAATATTCTGTCCCTGTATGAGATCTTTCTAAATTACTTGCAAATGAGACGCTATGTGTTCTAATAAAGCCTATCTATCATTTCTTGTTTAATGTCACTTAACTACTGTTAGTGTTAGTCAGTTAAAACTTGGTTTATTCAAGTAGAGCTTAGTGAAGCTCTCTTTTCTAAGGCCTATATTAGTTGGCCTATTTTGCTGACATTTGAAAGTGTCCTGACCTTGTGGCATGGGTTTAAGAACAATTGTGTTGAAGACCTAGTTAGGTTGATGTTTTCCAGTTGGTTATGCTCTCAGTATTTGTGCCTTGGCCTTTCTTGATTGCATCCTATGGAGCACTGTATGAGCCAGGTACGGCTCGTGTTTTTTATTCTTTCTTTATGAGTAGCTGGTATCCTTAAGATGTTAGTAGCTCTAGTAGATAAGATCTTAAGGATTACCTCACTGTAATGATTTCATAATAAACTTAACTAATTCTAGATACTGCAACTCCCCTGGGGATTCCTAGTTGGGATTAGCCTTGTCTTTGTTTATTTGATTATTTCAGCTGCCTCTGGCCTTGGTATGAATGTTTACATATACTCTCTCAATCTAGCCTTAATTGTGTGCTTGCGAGTTCAATAATCATACATTGTCTCTATTTGACTTGATTTGTAACCATTATAACAAAAGGTAACTTCTTAAAGAGCGCTTAGACCTGCCCTGTTTGGATTAAATATATTGGATTGCAATCTGTGGCTAGTTGATGTAGTTCTTAAGGGAAACCATGTTTGCACCTATCATCGTACTAGTTAGTACTTATTTAGCTGGGACACTTCCCGTTATTTAATGTTGTTTAAACTTACCACTATGTCGGATAAGTCTACTAATTATTGTGACAGTGTAGAGCTGGCTCACTCTCTGAGAAGTTACAGTCTAAGTTACGTTTCCATGTACTAATTTAGCCTTTCGGACTAGACAGCCATTTAACCTAAAATTTAATACGCTGTTTAATCGCTATATATCATACTGTTTATTTGTATTCAGTCCATATGGGACGATTTGTCTCATATAACTTATTTGTACTGACTAATGTAAATAGATAACAGCGACTGCCTATTTATATATACTCTTATGTGTAGCTTCTGCTTTGTCTTAAATAAAACATTATTACTCCATTGATTTACTATGTTGTATAATCGTCTCCTTTGTTTCCTAAACCGTGTTCTCTACCACTAAGACATGGACCTTAGGGAAGTGTCTTAGATGGTTTGTTCTGGATCTATGGGCTCAGAATCACAATATAATGTTTTAAGGCATAAAAGAACTAACAAAAAATACTCAAACTTTGATTCAGTTTTGAGAATATTTTATAAATTCGATTAAAATTTGCTTTGAATTGAAAAGTGAACTTTGTACACCCTTATATCAATATTACAACATAATAATAATATATTATAACCAACACGACTTTTAGTTTTTCTATCTATTTAATCCAAGTGCTGCCATTTATACAGTGAAATTATAACTGATAACAGTCAGCTGTTGACAAACTGACCTTGCACTTCAACCAAGAGCATCAATTTACTCTCTCGACCTGAAGAAGCTGTCTGTGACAGTGAAAACTTATCTTTAAAAATAAGTTACTGTTTTATACAAACAATTTCCACTCCAGTATCACTAATCTAATTGTTCTAGCCATTCCTACTAATTTAAACCATCATACTTATTTATTTGGCCAAGTTCTATGTTAGCCTAGAGTTAACAGAAAACCCGACCACATAAACTGAAAGGGCCAAATAAGTGGTGGAGGAGCCAAATTTATGTAGAAAGGATGGGGGGAGGCGCACTTAGCAAAAAATAGAAGATTTTGAAGACCCCACCCATTCCCCTTTTTTCCCAGGAAATGTTTTAAAATTTGATGTCCCTCAAAGCTATATTTTAAAATTACCCTTCTATGGAAATCTTTTTAAAATTAGACTTCTATAGAAACTATTTGAAGAAGTCCTCTCACAATTTTTTTTTAAATTTGATGTCCATGGAAGCTATTTGTAGTGGTACTACTTGGTAAAAATTTTGAAAATCATATGCCTCTGGAAACTATTTAAAGTTTGATGCAAGACCAGCTTTAATCTTCATAAAGGAGAATATCAGAGGGGAGGGAAATAAATTAAAAGGGAGGGGGGACATCTATTCCTGTGGGGGACGATGGGGGTGGTGAGAAATTATTTCCATGGTGTGTAGTAAATTTCTCCTTAGAGTTTGGTAAATATTCCTTATTATCTGTTGTTTGTTTTGTCAAGGTATCACCCCTGTCCAGTGTACATGCTGTAGAAGCGAGGGACGCCTTTGTTAAAGGGATCTATGGCCAACTGTTCATCTTCATCGTTGATAAAATCAACGCAACAATCTACAGGTCTCATTCTGTGATAAAGAACTCTATTGGTGTCCTTGACATTTTTGGCTTTGAAAACTTCGAGGTAAACAGGTTTGTAAAATTTATATATACGGAATAAAATAATAATCTTTCACTTTATAACTATGATGGTTAGTTTTTAATTATTGCAAACACAGTCTCTTGCCAAAGTTTAAAATAAAGTTGGTGGGAAATGGATTCTGTTTTGAGTAAAGGCCACAGATTATAATGGGGCAGAGGAAATGCAAGGTAATGTCAGGATCACGATCAATTTAACGTTCACTTAACTTTTATGTGACATAACCTAATGTTAATGTTCTCCTCGTATTTTTAAATGGAAGCCATTATGATGCAGTTAACTTAACATTCACTTAACTTAAAGAGTGTTCCATGAGAGAACGTTCACGTTACATGAATATTAAATGAAGGGTGCCAAGTGTTCTAGCCAGCCAATCATGTTGCTATTTGGTACTGCAGTTGTTGTTTAGTACTTCATTTGTTTGTCTGTGGAATGCAGACAACTTCTTCGATATAGTTTGTTTGCATCTCGTTAACTCTAAAATAGTAGGTTCTTGTTACACTTAAGGTGATCTGGTGGTCTAGGGGTAAGGTGTCAGACCTCTATGACCCTGTAGCCCTCATGAGTGACTCCTGTCCCTTGTCTTGTCCCTGTTGCCCCTGTGAGTGACTCCTGTCACTTGTATTGTCCCTGTAGCCCTCGTGAGTGACTCTGGTCCCTTGTCTTGTCCATGTAGCCCCCATTAGTGATTCCTGTCCCTTATCTTGTCCCGGTAGTCCCCGTGAGTGACTCTGGTCCCTTGTCTTGTCCATGTTGCCCCCATTAGTGATTCCTGTCCCTTATCTTGTCCCGGTAGTCCCCGTGAGTGACTCTGGTCCCTTGTATTGTCCCTGTTGCCCCCATTAGTGACTCCTGTCCCTTATTTTGTCCCTGTTGCCCCCATTAGTGACTCCTGTCCCTTATCTTGTCCCTGTAGCCCTCATGAGTGACTCCTGTCCCTTGTCTTGTCCCTGTTGCCCCCGTGAGTGACTCCTGTCACTTGTATTGTTCCTGTCCCTTGTCTTGTCCCTGTAGCCCCCGTGAGTGATTCCTGTCCCTTATCTTGTCCCGGTAGCCCCCGTGAGTGACTCTGGTCCCTTATCTTGTCCCTGTTGCCCCCATTAGTGACTCCTGTCCCTTATCTTGTCCCTGTTGCCCCCATTAGTGACTCCTGTCTCTTATCTGGTCCCTGTAGCCCCACGAGTGACTCATGTCCCTTGTCTTGTCCCTGTAGTCCCCACGAGTGACTCATGTCCCTTGTCTTGTCCCTGTAGCCCCCACGAGTGACTCTTGTCCCTTGTCTTGTTATAGTTTCGAGCAGCTGTGTATCAACTATGCCAATGAGAATCTCCAGCAGTTCTTTGTCCAGCACATCTTCAAACTGGAGCAGGAAGAATACACTCGAGAAGGAATCAACTGGCAGAACATGAACTTTATCGACAACCAAGAAGTCCTTGACTTGATCGGGGTCAAACCTATCAACATCATGGCTCTTATTGATGAGGAGTCCAAGTTCCCCAAGGTAAGGATCCTTCTCTTGCATCCTCAGACAAATCAGTCGGGTGTCGTGATCCTTAACTTTATAGAGGTCAAACCCATCAATATTATGGCCCTCATCGACAAGGAGTCTTAAGTTCCCCAAAATAAGGATCCTTCTCTTGCATCCTCAGATTAACAGCTTATCGGGTGTCACGCTTTTAGGAAATATGGCAGGTATTTGAAATGTTTGGCCACTAAAATGAATTAATATGTGCATTGGCTGCCCAGCGTTTTTCTTTCAGCTCATAACAGTATTTACTGTTTATCAAAAGGTAAAACAAGTTTTCCTTAATTTGGTTTATATCACATATTCTCCGAAGGTGATTGCCCTCAGAAGTGTTCACTGAAGCTGTTATTCTTGTCTTCCAGGGCACTGACAGGACCATGCTGAACAAGGTGAACAGGACTCACGGCGGCCACAAGGACTACATCAAACCCAAGTCGGATCAGGACAACTCATTCGGTTTGAACCACTTTGCCGGCATCGTGGAGTATGACATTTATGGTAGGTCTAGCTATGTTTGTTCAACTCCAGGTTCGGTTTGAACCAGTTTGCCGGCATTGTGGAGTATGACATTTATGGTAGGTCTAGCTATGTTTGTTCAACTGCAGATTCGGTTTGAATCAGTTTGCCAGTATTGTGGAGTATGACATTTATGGTAGGTCTAGCTATGTTTGTTCAACTTCGGGCTAGGTTTGAACCATTTTGCCGGCATCGTGGAGTATGACATTTATGGTAGGTCTAGCTATGTTTGTTCAGCTGCAGGTTCGGTTTGAACCATTTTGCCTGCAGGTTTAAACTGCAACAACAAGCTTTGACTAGCGGCACTTATCACAAATATAAAGCAATCATTCTAGATATTAAATATTAATTATGGGTGGAATCCACTATTTTAAAAATTCCAATATTTAAACTAAGAATCTTCAATCCTAATTTTAATATTAGAAAATATGCTGACATAAAAGATTTACTTTAAAACATTAGTTCTTAAGTTGCTATAGAAAACATAAATAGTGTAGATATTAACATCATGCCATATTTTTTCTACTCAATAATGAACATTTTTAAAATTTCAAATATAACATGACCAAATACATTGAGAAAAAACAACACTTTTACCGGCTTTTCACCTCATACACGCATCGAAAAAATAAATAAACTAAAAATAAGTGAGTGACTATTCACTCCGTATGGTGGATGGATAAAATTACATAAAAATATTTTTATAAAATTACTGTGTACAGCTAACAATACTTTGTATACGCCAATCCATAAGGAGACAAGACCAATACTTTGTATAAACATTTTATTATATTTGGAAGAAGGTACAGTAAAGGTGGGTAAACACATTTAAAAGGAACAAACACAATATGGCTTTTGCAATGAAAGGAAGAACACAGTTCACACTTTACATTGATACCACTGGACAAAGAGGCAATGGCTGCCTCTTGATGAAAATCGATCGTTTCTGCCCAATTCCCTGACCTAGGTTTCATTTTATCAGAACTAATCAGGGGGGAGTATGAAACGCACAACGCAATTTCTTTTCATTCTAAAAATCATTTTGTGTTTGTTTTATTTGTTTCCATCCATCTTTGTTATACCTTCTTCCAAATATAACAAAAATAATTAATCCTAGGCATTAGCTGGGGGACTAGAATTTCACTGCTGGGAAAACAACTTGTCTCTTCAGACATCCTTGTGGGAGGAACAACATTCGAGAGTCCTTATCTGCACATTCACCGATATCCTCTACCAGTTCCCTGTATACTGATGTATTGTTTGTAACCAGGATTCCTGGAGAAGAACAGGGATTCATTCAGCACGGACTTGCGTCAGCTCATCCACATCTCCGGCAACAGCTTCCTTAAAGTATTGTTTGCCGATGATCTCTCGGAGCGCAGCCAAGACTCTAAGAAGAAGGGGCTATCCCTCTCCTCGCAGTTTAGGAAGTCTCTGGATACCCTCATGAAAACCCTCGCCAGTTGCCATCCGTTCTTCATACGCTGCATCAAACCGAACCACCACAAGAAACCCAAGGTCAGTTTGCTTGCGCTATTGTTGCAAAATCGTCTCAGGTATTGAGCTTTAATGGAAAGATGGGGGTGTGGAGAGGGTCTGGTGGGGTTAAGGAGGGTACGGGGGTGGGGTGGGGTGGGGGGNGGGGGGGGGGGCTGTGATTTTTAATATATTTATATAGGTGTCAGGTTTCTGAACTATAAAATCTAAGTAATTCAAAATCTATTTTAACACAATTTGAAAGAAACCCTACACTCTGATTTTTACTGCCGTATTCTGAACTGCCAATTATCCTCCACAGCTGGACGTTCAAAACTTGCAATCTAAATGTGTATGTATCTATAGTGTGTTTTTTTTTAAGAAAAGTACATTCCTAGCAACCAACTTTAATTTTGCAAAAAATACTATTGGGGGATGTTTCAATAGCTACTTTGGAAATATATCACAAACATTAACCTGGCTTGTAAAGTTTTAATCACTATCATCATCAACTATTGTTTCTAGCCTGTGGACGAGTCAGTTTAGTAAAATGCCTCCATATTCCTCTTTCCTTCCACCACTCTTCTTCTTTCATTTGCACACTTGCTGTTATCTGATCCTCTCCTCTCTTTCTTGATCTTTCTTCTTCCCTACATACATAATTTCCATCATTCTGATTAGTATTCTCTCCTTATCTATCCTCATTAAACGCCCATACCATCTCATTCTTGCTTCCTTTACTATCTCATGCATTCCACCATCCTCATTACATGCCCATACCATCGCATTCTTGCTTCCTTTACTATCTCATGCACTCCACCATCCTCACCATATGCCCATACCATCTTATCTTTGCTTCCTCTGCTATCTTATTGTAACCCCCCCTCTATCACCACTCAGAAATAACAGTCGGGGGATGGTAACAAGAGAGTTATTTTATTCAGACAACAAATCACATACAACTCAATGAGAGAGTGAGACAACAAAAGTGTTAGGCACTGGAAATACATATTAAGAGACAAACATTCATTTAATTCATGAAAACTGGTTTGAATAACCTCATAAATTAGCCAAACCCCAAACCTCATTATACACTCTATAACGATATGGAATTATCCACCCCGCGATTGGGCGTTAATTATGATGATACGGAATGTTTGTGATATAACTGGTATTTGTAGCTCCGTGGTCGAGCGCCAGTTATGATATTACGGTATTATTATTATGTAATAAATACAACTGTTGATGTTGCACACAATTTATTGGAGTGATTATATCTTCATATACACTTTTATTTAAGATACACACTATGTACTGTCTGTTTATGTGACTTCTCTCTTTCTGTCGTTGACACACACTCTATCTGTCGTCGATGCACACTCTATATATTCATACGCACACACAGCTTATATGCGACGTGCCCCTTGCTCCTTGGACCTCTCGTGAACAGTGTCAAGACCAACCAATCAAGGGCGTCCCTGCGACAGGTGTTTTGAAGGCTAGCTTCCTATTGGATATAGGGAGCTGGCTTCTCTTGCTTGTTTGGTAAATATTACGGAGTTAAATTTTTACAGTAAAAAATAAGTTTTAATGGTGCAATCCTTCTAGACTATTCTTCCAAAGCGCGTGATTCTCCATGGATGAAGTATTAAAAGGATAATCAACATACGATACTTTAAAGAAAATTACCTTCATCCATGACTTTTTAATTATATGAGAGCGTCCAAATCAATATCGTTACAACTCTGAGACAAGTGGTCAAAGGTAACTTCTGACATGATACAAGAGACTCGCCCATAAATGGAGACTCAAATACATTAAATAATCTATACTAAATTGACCTTCACATTAATCTCAATTAGTCCTGTCATAACAACAAATTAATTATCAAATGAAAGATCAATCAGGAATGCGATCCAGCAAATACAGATAAGAGTTAAGTTTCCCTTATTAACAGACCCCAAAAGTCTAACAATAACAATATTGTCCCATTTAACGAATTTCCTCCCAACAGAATATTAGAGCATTAGATATATTACAATCTATTCACAAAGGCCATAATATTGAAAACTACACTGCCTAGCAGTTTGCAAAAATAGCATTAGTTAATAAAGTCAAGACTGCGGTATAATCTTGCTGACTTGCGGCCCCTTCTTTGACTAACAACCCATACACTTTAAACATTTACAACAATGATAAATAGTCTCTTAATAAATAACAAGATGAATACACTCTCGGCACCTTCTTTGACTAGCAACCCATACACTTAAACCATTTCTAACAACGATAAATAGTGTCTTAATAAATAACAAGATAAAAATAATTAATAAAAATGACAAAATAAGAAGAGCTGGCAAACGACGCTATCAGTTTAAACGGCCATCCCAAGTGGCGGTACCCAAAGGGTGAAAAAAAACCATCTGTTAAGCAGATAAGCAGAAGTTTCAAACTAAGACACAGGATCCAAAAGTGCCACATAGGGATCATAATAAAGGTGAACGAACAGTTTGAAATAACCACCCAAAGATATTAAATATTATTGTGGCTTTAAGAATCCAAAATTTACTAAGTTCATTTAGTGCCATAATTTAATAAGTTTTAAATTATTATAGGTCCAGAACAATAATTTTGAAATAGGATAAAATATTTGAAGCCAAAAAGGAATTTTGAATAATCTAACGTTAAATCAGCCTATGGCAATGTCGCTCACCTTGTAGCCAGTAAGTAATATGTGCCTGCATTACAGATACACCATCATTATATACCTTAAAAATATGCCACGTGCTTTCGAGGCGTGGGAACAATAGGAAGGAAAGAGGGTAAGGGGGAACCATGGTTCGAGAACATACTGTAACATGCTCCACGTCTCAAGACGTGTGCAGAAGAACAGTTCTATGTGTTGGCCGAGCATGGCCGATAGAGTGCAGCGAGCTCGCGTATATTGTTCATTTTTTCTTGGGTGCGGCTCGGCACTCACGTCGGGAAATGAACCTCTGGCTATCGCTTCATTCCGATATCAGACAGTGTCACGATGTGTAGTGGAGTTAGAGTTTTGTTGAGACGGGTCAACTGGGGCCAGGATGGTGAGTGAGACAGCCTCTTAATGTTTATATGTTGTAACAAGGTTACATTATGTACTCCAATATCCTCATTACATGCCATCTCACCCTTGCTTCCTATACTATTTTATGTACTCCCTGTACCCCCATTCTTTCCCGGATAACTTTATTTCTAATCTTGTTTCTCCTTGTTACAGCTAACATGGGCCTCACAAACTTCATTTCCATGACCTCCATTTTTCTACTCTCTCTTAAATTCACTGTCCATGTTTCTGCTGCAAATGTGACAATGAGTACAAAGTACGCCCTATACAACACTTCAAGGGCACTTATCTTCTCATAGCATGTCTCTTACACACCTATAAAACATTCTATCATCTTCTCATTAGATTCTCTCTACTTCACCTTTCTCCTCAATCATTCTTATAAGATACTTTACACTCTGTACCTTTCTCAGCTCTTCTCTATCCAACTTTATAGCTTTACTAGGCAGTACCCTCTTCCTTGTCATTACCATCACTTCACACTTTGCGCTGCTGTTATTCCACAACCTTGCACTTTCCTACCATGCGAGTCAACCTACTCCAAACTGGGACTTGGCACCACAACTTCGGGTTATTTTAATTTATCTTCGCTGACTGCATTTTGTTATTCACTCTAGATACTTCCTGTGTTTTAATGAAGTATATGTATTCCCCCTTTCAGATGTTTGACCGCAACCTGTGCTGCAGACAGCTGCGCTACTCGGGGATGATGGAGACAGCCAAGATCAGGCGGGCAGGTTACCCCATCAGACACAACTTCAAAGAGTTTGTGGACCGGTATAGGATGCTGGTCCCCGGGATTCCTCCGGCCCACAAGGTGACTACAAGACATTATTATAGCTACTGTCACCACCCCCTACCTCTCAAATGTGGGCCTATGGTTGTCAGGATGTGTTGTAGCCGAGGATAGTAGGGAGAGAGGGGGAGAGAGGATATATGATTGTGTGGGTTCGTAATTGATGTTCGGCTTGGGTTTTTGTGATTTTTAATCATACTACTATGTCTATTAGAAATGTGATGTTGATGAGAAATATTTAAAGATATGAAAGCATTTAAAATACTATTTGTAAGCTTGTGACAGAACGAAGTATTGCAAGGAATAACCAATGACCTGACTGACCTCTAGGTGATCCTACACGGTTGATGAACCCCGGTACACTCGAAAACAGGTACTGATGCACCAGCGTCTTAACTTGTGTAGCCCCAAAAATGGGCAGAGTGATCCCCTCCCCCCCTAGACTAGATGAGGATTAGTCTTCCATGCTAGCTGGATACACCACTTTTCATTTTACCTTCTGGCCTGGTTTACCGTAAGGAATGCTGACACTCTGTTTATGTTGTCATTGCATATGTTCTCTTTGTTTACAAGTTAATCACAATACCTTGAAATACTCGTTTTGTCATTCACAATCTAGAACACAACAATACTAAACACGCACACCTCTCAATTTAGGCTGTGTGATTACACTATTGTAATAAACTACCCAGGTCTGGAGTTTAACCAACAACCAACCACCCAATTAGGTGTTTGTTACTCAACGACAAGAACTTTCATTCACTGTAACTTTGTTGATTATCATGAAGATCTCACTTTCTGAGATCCATGGGTACTGGACCAGCAGATGATTGATTCATGGATATTGTACCCACTGCTGATGGATCCATGGATAGTGTATCTGCAGACGATGTATTTGGGGATATCATACCAGCTTATGATAGATATATGGGTACTGTACCAGCAGATGATTGACTAACGAATATTGAACCAGCTGCGGATGAATCCATAGATGTCATACCAGCAGATGGTGTATCCATGGATAGTGCACCAGCATATCATTGATTAATAGATAATGTACCAGCAGCTGATGGATTCATGGATATTGTACAGACAATTTAATTTGATTTGAAGTATAATTACCCCCTTGCACTATTTTTACACACACATATAATAAGGGCATGCACATATTTTTCGCAAAAGAATGTCAAACATAAAATAAATAGAACATTAAATGTAAAAAGATTCATACATAATTGTTTACACCTATTTAAAAGATAACAATAATTTACCAAATCTCAAAATGGCATGAGTCTACATACCACAATCATATTCAAGGGGGCAAAATTACTTTAGTGGGACAAAGTTATATTTTATCTTGATATACATTATTTGATTGTAATACTTTTTCTTTATCTTTTGATATAAAAATACATTAACATGAATATACTGTTTACAGGAAGTACATCTAAGACTATAAATGGAACACAATTATTTGAACATCTAAGAGGTATTATTTGAGTGCACTCAGCATGTGTGTAATCTAATCAGTTCAAGGGTCACTCATACTTTGAACATCGCTTTCTTGTTTGCCGCTTGGACTATTGTGCAATTAAATTTTCCTACTCATCTGTGTGTTGTTTGTTAGGGATGTGTGTCACTCATCTACCAAGGAGGTTGCACATCACATTTCTGTTGAAAAGAACCACACTGAGTAATAACATTTTATGGGGAAAAGGTTTTTATGATTACTCTAAAGGACAAACAAATTTTTCTATTCCAATCTTTTGTTCATGCTCAAGATTATGCCAGCCTGACAAATATATATTGGTAAGTTTTTCAGAAAATTAGTTAACATATCAAGTGTTTTCTAACACTTGTTGGTTAATAAAATGTTAGGCTTGTTCAGTCAATGTTTTTGGTATTAGTGCAACTTTCTGTTCTTGTTTGAAAAACTACAACTGGTTTAAAATTGTCCTGAATGAAGAAAAGCTGTCGAATCTTGTGCATGAGGTAGTCCACAACACTAAACTGCAAGACTGCCTCGGGGCGTATCTGGGTGTAAGACTCATTGCAACACAAAACATCCCATTGTGGTGTTCCAGACAGACTGCCTCGAGGCATATCTGGGTGTAAGACTCATTGTAACACCAAACATCCCACTGTTGTGTTCCAGACAGACTGCCTCAGGGTGTATCTGGGTGTAAGACTCATCGCAACACAAAACATCCCACTGTTGTGTTCCAGACAAACTGCCTCGGGGCGTATCTGGGTGTAAGACTCATTGTAACACCAAACATCCCACTGTTGTGTTCCAGACAGACTGCCTTGGGGCGTATCTGGGTGTAAGACTCATTGTAACACCATACATTCCACTGTTGTGTTCCAGACAGACTGCAAAACTGCCTCAGGGCGTATCTGCATGTCTGTGCTGGGGAAGAGTCAGGAAGAGTACCAGTTGGGACAGACCAAGGTATTCCTGAAGGACGCTCATGACACAATCCTGGAACAGGAGAGGGAGAGAGTGCTCAGCAAGAGTATCCTGATCCTGCAGAGGAGCATTCGTGCTTGGGTGTATCGGCGCAGGTACTGTCAAGTGGCAGCAGTGTGAAGTCTGAACTGTGTTTATTTGTTCCTGTAATTTTGTCTAATGCTATTGTCCACATATATAATATTACTTGTCGAAGGTTCACAATCACACTTGACTAATTCCCTGGAGCAGGCATTGAACAACATCTTTGTCCGAACATCCCCTAGCACGGGCCTAAAACAACGTCTTTGTTTGCCCAAACGTTCCCTGGCGTCGAACAACGACTCTGTTTGCCCGAGCGTTACTTGGTGCGGGCGGGAATCGACTTTTAATTGTAATAATTTATTGTAATGTCATTTATTAATGAACCACTGTACTTTTAGCCAGTCTGAATACTTCATATTGAAGCTCATAGATGGAGCTGCCAGTTCAATGCTACACTACAACCATGAATAAAGCAATAAATGAGAAAATAAGTGAATAGCGAAAATATGTGTCGGATCAGAGTATACAAGAAAAATAATTGCTGCTGTTACACACGCACTAGGGAATGGGTTAAAACAAATCTTCCTTAATTTAAAATATCGCTATATTGGGTAGTAAGCAGGCGAGTTAGAAATTTTTAACCTCTTGTGAACTTTAACAGAAACAAATATGTACTCTTATGGAGCTGTTCAGTCATTTCCAATTGTTAGGTTATAGTTCAAACTACCTTTTGAAAATTGATAAAACAAAATTTATTAAAAAAAAAATCATTTAACATTGTGAGTACATATAGAGCTTCTAAAAGAATTAGAGTAGGTTTTTTTTAGAATCAGTATGACTTTATTTCAGTTATCAACAAGGTAAATAATTATTAACGTCACCCGCATCAGTGGTCAAATAGTGCAAGGTCTCACTCTTTCAATAGACTGGGCTGCTGATGACGAGGAGATTGTGGTTCAAATACCGATCGGGTGTACTGAGAGTGCTTGTTCCTAAATAGTTTTTCGATCTATCTTCACACAAATTTGGGTTCACTTCTTCTAAATACAACATTTTACGTACAACCTGAACAGGCAGTAATACGCATTACTAAATAAATATATATTATTAATGTCATAAAATTATTTGGATGTTTGTGACAGGTTCTTGAAGCTCCGGGAGGCTGCTATAGTGTTCCAGAAACACTGGAGGGGCAAAGCCCCACGTCTGCTATACCTCGTCATGAAGAGGGGCTACTCACGGCTACAGGCGCTCATCCGCAGCCGTCGGCTCAAGAGCGAGTTTGTACAGACACGCTCGAGTATCATTGCACTTCAGGTATCACTTCTTTGGTTATCATTGGGGGATAGTCCATGGTCGAGAACGTTGAGGCGTCACAAATACTTGCTAAACAACCACCTCTGTGAGACTCTTGCATTCAAATACCGTCTAAGATACATCTTATTCACTAAATGAGTCAGAAGCATCTCGGTTTACTACCCATCCAGGCTATCTGTTTTACAAATGGGGTAGTGATTAGTAAGATAGAATTTATTTGAAATGTACCCACATTTTCATGAAAGGAAAGGATAAACCATTTAGGGAAAAACACATTTAAAAATATTGAACTTAAACAACAATATTAAATTTATTTAAAAATTTCAATTTGTGCGGGGATCAAATTTTTCAACAAAGGTCATTCTTAAAAAACTATGTTTATATTTATGGTAACATTAAGTCTTTGTAGTAGAAACATAGCTCTGTATTACTCAAACTCGTAAAAAAAAAAACCTCCATGTTTTCATTCAAACTTGATACGAAGAGGAACATGTCTACTCACATACCCCTGACTCGAACCCCAGCCTTCCAAGCAAACCCGACTAGATGAGCTTGATATTAAGCCCATATACCCACCCTTGCACAGGTAAGCCGGTAAAGAGGAAAAGGCTAACTAAAAAGAACTGCACAGCAGTTATCTGAGAGCACACTTTAGAATAAAACCCACTTAATACATCCACTAGGGTTTCGAACCCTGACTTGAGATGGTCTTGGTTTAGTCTCAGTCTCCCTTGATGAAGGTTATCCACTAATGAAGTTGTAATGTTTACAGGCGCAATGCCGAGGTTTCGTGGTGCGCAAGGTGTGTGGACAGAAGAGGGAGGTGAGTAACACACCTCATACTGTTTGGTACCTGTCCTTGTAAGCGAGTGGTTGAGGTTCCCAGGTAAAAGATCTTTGGTTCCACCCTGGACACGAAATTACTACATTCCAGCTCACTAATATCCTTTTCTTTCCATGTCATTCTACCTGTTCAGGCTGTACGCATGTATACTAATTACAATAATATATCTCTCAAAGGAAAACCTCCTTTATCTTTTTGAGGTAATTGTATTATATTTGGAAGAAGGTACAGGAAAGATAGATAGAAACATATAAAAGGAACAAACACGGTTCACACTTTACACTGCTGCCATTGGACAAAAGAGGTAATGGCTGCCTCTTGAAGAAAACCGATCATTACCGCCCAATCCCCCGACCTAGGCTTTATTCTATTGAAACTCCAGTAAGGAGTAACAACGTGCAACGCAACTTTCTAAAAGAGGAAACCAGAAAACACAAAAAGGTATAAAAAGTAAATTTCCTATCATTCTATACAAATTTCCTTTTTATCCGTTTTGTGTTTTCTAGTTTCCTCTTTTATAAAGTTGCATTGCACGTTGACACTCCCTCCTGGAGTTTCGATAGAACGAAGTCTAGGTCAGGGGATTGGGCAGTAACGATTGGTTTTCTTCAAGAGGAAGCCATTACCTCTTTGTCCAATGGCATCAGTGTAAAGTGTGAACTGTCTTTGTTCTGTTTATATGTTCCTATACATCTTTCCTGTAACTTTTTCCAATTACTTTAATGTGTTAGAAATGAGGAAGGTTGAATTTAGATTAAGTATACTTGTATTTGTGTGAAGGGAGAGTGGGAAATCATTAAGGAAAAAACACCCTCATTACACCCAACCAGGATTTGTACTCCTTTCTTTCCGTCATTGGCAGTCCAATCTGCTGCGAGAGTGACGCCTTAAACCATTCAACCACCAAAGTTGGCCACTTATAGCTAATTCTAGTTTAAAGCTCCTATGTTTGTTGTGTTTGATCCACAAACTATCTAAGGGAAGTGTTGGGACAGTTTTTAAGAACTGATTTTGTCTAAAAAAAAGTGAATGCCTTTCAATATGGGCTCAACTGTAGTTTTATGTATTTATTGTTTCCAAACGTGACCCAGCAACATTTTGTTTTCACTATTTATCATATTTATAAAAAAAAGTTATATTTTAACTTAGCTCAGTACTTGACGGCTGACACTAAATTATAAACAGCTCTTAAAATGTTTTAAAATAGCTTTTGGTCGATCACATACTTTTAATACAACTTATTATTTTAAAAAGAAAGCTTTTTACTTTAGAGATAATTTAGTTGATATAACTCGGTTCAGTGGCTGCTTGGTCTAATGCACTACTCTTGCAGTAGACTAGACTGCTGATAACGGGGGGTCTAGGTTCAAATTTCAGTCAGGAGTAGTGATGGTGGTTTTTCCAAAATGGTTTTCCACTCTCCCTCCACGCAAATATGGGTAAACGTCCTCTAAATATAATATTCCTAATCCCTAAAACCATTAGCATAATTAGTACATAAGACGTGTATATCCCGAATGGGTCGTAAGACGCGGTGATAACATAATAATAATAATAATTGATATATAGAAGAATCCTACCACTTTCCTGTACACTGCTCCATTCTATTAATACAAAGCACCATAGACCGAGTTCCGTGATAAGACATCGATTCCAAATGTCTGTAAGCATCCAGCAATAGCGGATATAAAATATTCCAAGGCTTGAATGTAGTTCTCTTCACAAAAATATGATAAAACATACAAAAGTAATATTTCTTATTCAGAGAGCATGCGGGTCAACAAAACTGATGTTAAGTTAATTGATTGTTCCCAACCTTTGGAGCCCCAAAGCATATTCAACACAGATTATCTTTCATGGAGTGTTAGGGGGAAGGAAAACACCATTTTTATAAAGTTATAACTATATACTAAGCAATAGTCAGTTTTAAACATTGTTTAGTTTGCTACTAAGCTATAGAAATAAAACTATTACCTGAATTATGCTTAGAATATCTCGAGTTGAAAATACTTGACTTTATTTAACATTGATTATATAATTTATAAACATCTGTTAAACCTAACTCTACCCAACTTCAACTGTTACATATTTCCATGTATATGTGCTAGTTATGTACTAGTGTGCTATTTAGTACAATTACCCAGGCACATAAGGCTGGACATTGTCTATAGCTAGGGCTGTGTTGAACGAGGGCTATGTTCTGTGTTCCAGTTGAAGAAGAGACGCCTCCAGGAACTTTTACTCCTGAAGAAACAAGAGGAGGCACAAATGAAGAAATCTGGAACTAAAAACTACAAGCTCTTAGCTGAAGACAACTACAAAGTAAGAGCGGTCCATTAATACACTTCTCTTACCAGCATTAATAAAGGGCCAAGCTAACAGAGTGGGGGTAGGGAAGGGGTAATTATTCTCTGCAATGATCAATCTACCTATTTTTATTATCGATTAGTAACTAATAGATTATAATGTGTATTTTTTGTTTTTAGCACCACCTCTCACTACCTGATCAGGTTGTACGTATATTAACTAATTGCGCTAATGAGTTAGGGATTAGGAAGATTGAATTTAGAGTAAGTGTACCTGCATGAAGGAAGAGTGGAAAACCATTTAGGAAAAAAAACTTAAGTACATCCGAGACAGGCATTTGAACCCTGAGCTCCGAGTCATTGGCAGCCCAGGATATTACTTTTGACATAATATCTCACTATTAGATCATTTGTACACGTGAGGAAATTATAGTACAAGTACTATCCAAATTGGCATTGCTGCCGCAGGCTAATATTTGCACTATATTAGCTCTTATAGCCATGTGACACTGTTTGACCAGTCACAGTCAAGCAACACTACTCGGCTAACCCTGCTCCCTACAGCCCATGTTGTGTATTTCTTAGTGATATTTCATGTGTCAGCGCTAGAATAGGGCCCTACCATCTCCTTGGCCTCTAGTTTTATCCTGGGTATTTGTCTCCATCTTGTTTCTGTGTATATTTATATCTGGTGTTTGTGTAGCAACGCCTGGCAGACCTACAGAAGGAGGTGAACGACGCTGAACTTGGCGCGGGCGTCAAAAGTTTGGATGATGATGATTATGAGCGCCTCGTGGATGACCTGTTTGGTGACATTGGTGACAAGTCCAGTCCATCTACCTCTGTCTCGCCTATCAATAAGACTACAAATGTTTTTGGAGTGAGTAGTAGAGTCAAACGTTTTTAAAGTTTGTAAGAAATTGTTTAAAACTAAAGTGTGACAATATATTTAGTTGCTGAACAGCAGCTAGAGAAAATGTACTCTAGATTTAGCTTTGCACTATCCTATGAATTCTAATACACAAGTGGATTTTTTTTATCAAAGATTTTAGGCTGAGATGAGCCCAAAAATTTTTAATTTCACCAATACTAAAAAGGGGGATTTTTAATCTGGGATTCAAACTAGAATAGGAATTTATATTCTACTTGGATTAATTGAAAACCTCTTTCCAATTATCGCGGTACTTTTTGTTAGATATGGAAGAAAGTACAGTGAAAAAAGCAAAAAGACATTTTCTTTAAAAATATATACATTTACATCCAATGTTTGTTTCCTGTATTTGTTCTATATGTTATTCGTTCTGTTTACTTGTTCTTATCTAAGTGTTGTATTATTCTTTACCAATCTACTTCTAAACTCTTTTGTGTTTTTTGCTATCCTCTTTCGTGAAGTTGTGTTGCATGTTTCACATTTCCCCCCTGATGAGTTTTGATAGAATGAAACCTAGGTTGAGGGATTGAATGGAAACGATTGGTTTTCTTCAAGAGGCAGCCATTACCTATTTGTCCAATGGCAGCGGTTTAAAATGTAAACTGTGTTCTTATTTTCATTGTATTTGTTCCTTTTATATGTTCCTATCCACCTTTCCTCTACCTTCTTCCAAATATAACAAAATTACAGTACATCAAATTGCAATATTGTAACGTGTTACCACAGTATTATAATATATTTATGAATAGACTGAACCTCAATAGTCTGAAATACTAGATAATCCAAACACACGTTTCGGAAAATGGGAAAAAAATTAAATCAAATATTTTATTGGTTAACAATCTCAAAGTTAAAAGAGAATTGTAAAAACCAGTGATATATAATAATAGATGTTTAATATTGACATGTTGTAATCAATACCTTGTGTTTTACTGTAATTACAAATAATTACAGTACATATTATGTGTTATACTTCAATTAAATAAATAAACATTTTATTAAATTCATTCAAATGTATTCTAAAATTCGTGAGAATACTGTATGTACATCTGTATTCTCCCGCTTAATCCGAACACGCTTTGATCCCAATTAGTTTGGATTAACAAGATTCTAGTGTATTGGATATAATTGATTTCAGATTGTTTAATATAGGGCAATATGATGCACTCTTAGTTGAAAGTACTGAATTCTACCAACCAAATAAAAAGTTATGTTAGTCTCATTTCTTTGAAATGTGTCTCATCATGAATGAGTTGTCGTGGGAGGTAATTGTTCTATATGTTTCTCTCTTGCGCCCCACAGGATTTGGGAGCTGCCCGTCAAGACATGGAAGAAGTGATCGACATGCCTCACTTCCCTGTCACTGAGCACAAGATCGACCTGTCAGAGTTCAACTTCCGCAAGTTTGCAATGACCTACTTTCGTGGTAACATCAACTACCAGTACTCCAAGAGGATGGTAAAACACTCGTTGCTGGAACTGCCTCATCCAGGGGACCAGGGGGTGAGTGAACTAGCAAAGTAAAGGAACTAACCAGGGGTAGGTGAGATAACTAGCCAGGTGAGAAAACTAGTGTTATACCGACAAAATGGTCTAGTTATTTTACACTTAGTGATCCAACATAACTTGTGCTACGCACATGTACGAACACAACCCCTTTTCACGACCTTCACTCGCACACACCTTATTCA
>CABFWB010005364.1:31701-45789 GCA_902151455.1 Timema bartmani | reverse complement strand
GATTAATACACGTCTTGTCAGAGGTTGAAGGAAGGGTTTGGGCAATCAGATAAATCTGTGCCGGGACCGAGGATTGAACCTCTGACCCCCAGAACAGAAGTCTGACACCTTACCCCCTAGACTGTCAGGTCACCAATATATAAACAAAAAGAGAACACTTAGTTGGATCTAGAAACATTTGTTTAATATTCAACTGCTCCTTGAAAAATAAAATCTTTACCCATGTGTGTATGTATATATTTAAAATATTTAGAACATCATTGAAATATAAATATTTGTTAGATTTTAATGATAGATTTTAAGAAAAAACATTATTCCTAAATGGTGTTTAAAATGTATAGATATCAAAGAGTTTCTGTGTTATATTTTAAAGTATAAAACACAAAAGACCTAAAATAAAGTAATTTTCTTTCCTAGTGAAAAATGTAAATAATGCATGATTTAGATAAAAAAATAAGGTGCTCATGTAAATTTTTATTTAATATTTTACTATAAAAAATGTGTTTACGATTTCATTTTCATAACATATGAATTCATGTATTTAGGCTGTAAGACGTTTGGCGCAATCGCCCAGGAAAACGATCCGTTTGGACCAATATAAAGATGACGTTTAGGCGCTGACTTATTAAATAAATTGGATGCAGTTTGGAACAACCAATATAAGACGATTTGGACCAAGGAGATACTGCATTTTATGATTTAACCTAACCTAACCTAACTCTTGATATTTATAACCTTTTGAAAATAAAGCATCACAATAAATGTAAACACAATACTTTTAGTCTGTACATCGAAACATTATTCCACCGTCCATAGAGAAGTGAGTCATAAGAGAACAAACACGTCAGGTAAGATTAAAAAAAAACTAAATCGCGTCAAACTTCCAATTGCCAACATGATCCAAATCACCATTGTTTTTCAGCTAGGAGAATACCTAATTGCAGCAAACGTCTTTTGCCATGATTTCATCAGTTTGTTAATTTACAAAAATTAGTAATTAACAGACATTTTTAGTCACTTATTAATAAGCTGACTAAATTATTTTTGTTTATTTTAATTAATTACTATCATTCTTTATGAAAATAAAGTTTAATTAAACTGTAAAACATCCATTTAGCATGTTCTAGAATGTAGTTTTTTTTAGTTGAAACCATACTTAACCAATTTTTTAAAATATACATAAATAACTATGAAACTACCGATTTATTAGACGATTAATTACCATTCATAGTTAGCGTTGCACACAGCAACATTAATTAGTTTTGGATGTAAAATAGTTTAGTATTGACTTTCAAATCTTGATACTGACAGCCATGTTTCCAATAATAATGCACAGCCATTTTAACTAACGATCTATCAAGCTTTTAACTAAAAATAATGAAACATTGATTTTAAATCTTTAAATTATTTTGTCAATACAGAAACAAAGTTCCAAAGAAATCGATATTTGTAATAAAATTTTGCATAGATAACAATCTTATGAACGAGAATTTATTAGAATGTAAAACACCTAACAGTGGTTACGTGGTATAAGTTGTCGGCCTCTCCATTTGCTGGACTGAATAACTAGATATGATACGAGATAAGAGTCAATTAAAATCTAGTAAAAATATACCAAGGCCATTGCTTGCAAGTAATAATACGCAAACTAATTGATAGTCATGATGGTGAGTAAAAAACTGACAAGGACCTAATCATAATTCATCCCCCTAATTACCTTTCCGACATAAGTTGGAAACTTACTTAGAAGCAACTTATCGCAGTTTTATGCCGGGATCACGATCAACTTAACTTTAAGTTAATGTTAACTTAACTTAAGAAAACAGATGTGTGATCACGATTCACGTAACTTAACGTAACACATCGAGTCAAACATCTTAATTCTCGAGTATGATCTGTGATTTGAACTAGTTTTACAGTGACGATCTGTGAATGTTTACAGTTTTCAATCTATATAATAAATATCTATTACTAAACTTTCTAGATAAATTTAGCTTTCCTATTATAGTTTAATTATTTTGTTTTAATGCCTGATCACTAGAACTTATGCTAAAGAGTGAACCTTGGTCATAATACCAACAAATAAATTACTAAATAGCCCTGTTGACGTCACTAATATGATGATTGTCTGGCTAGATCACGTGATACCCTTCAAGTAACGTTCACTTAACGTGAAAGACCTCCCAGGACATCTCTTACGTTAAGTTAACTGCATCGTGATCGCTTCCATTTAAACACACGAGGAGATCCTTTACGTTAAGTTAACTTTAAGTTAACGTTAAGTTGATCATAATCCCGGCATTAGGAACGTGGAAAAGGAAGACAGACAATTAAAAAAAATACTTAGAAATGTAATTCGTGCTCAGATTTGTATCAAGAAAATACTTTTTTTTTTACGAGAAAGTATGTGCGTGCTAGCTCCACTTGGTTACATAATTACGTTAAATAATGGTTTCATAGGATCCTTAAATTGTCATGATTTTAAATATCCACACTTGTTTGTGTGTCCACATGGTTTAAGGCGTGACTCTCGCAATAGACTTAACTCCGGATGGTGTGGAGATCAGGGTTCGAATCTTGGTTGGATGTGCTCGAGATGTGGTTTCGTGAATGATTTTACAATCTTCCTCCACTCAAATGCGGGTACGCTTCTTCTAAATTTAACCTTACTCTTGCCTAACACATTATTGTAATAAGTACATATGCGTATAGCCCAAACTAATAGTAGGACGTGGTGCTAAAAAAGAGAAAAATCTAAACTTTCTGGCTCCCAATGGACTGGCTTTTCATTGACAGTAAGGTGAAGGTTCGAAGATCAACTGGGTGTATTTGTGGGTGGTTTTCCATAATTTAGTAATCTTTGTGGTTTTCCAAGCTCTTACCCACGCTAATACCGATGCATTTCCTCTAAAACTAACTCTTGTATTAGTCCCATATATTAGACGTAAACTCTGTGTTAAACGTACGAACTAAAAAAATTAAATTATAACAGAAAATTGAGTAATTTTTTTTAATGTTGAACTTGTTTCATTAATAGATAAAATTTATTTTAATCTGTCTAGTTTGTTAGTCAGCTTTAGTCAAATCGGTTGTACACGAGAAAATTTATTGGTTTTTAATTACTAAAAAAACCTGCTTCGGTGGTCGAATGGTCTAAGGCGTCACTCTCGTGTTTTAGACTAGAAACTGCCACTAACAGGGAGATTGGGGTCAGAGTCTTGGTAGGGTGTGCCAAGGGTAGTTTTTTCCAAATTGGTTTGAAGGTGACCTGGTGGTCTAGGGGGGTAAGGTGTCAGACTTCTCTGCTGAAGGTCCGGTGTTCAAACCCTTCCTTCACCTCTGACCAGACGTGTATTAATCACAACTTGTGAATGTGAGGAATGCCAGGCCTCCACCGTGGTTCGGATCCCACGTTAAACTGTAGGTCCTCCATTTCATCTCACAATCACCCTACCATTGCACATTAGCGTAAGTGCGTATAACCCGAACGGGTAGTAAGACGCGGTGCTAATGATGATAATAATAATACAAATGGGTTTCCACTTTCTCTCCACGCAAATGTGGGTACACTCATTAGCTTAATTTACTACACATAGATATAACCTGAACAATTAGTAAGACGTGGTGCTTAAAACAATAACAAAAACAGCAACCAGAACACAAGATTTTAATTTACCATGCATAGAAAGAAAATTAATCCAATTTAATAATGCCCTTTCTGGTATCAATCTCGGGAGCCTTAGATCAATCCAAAAACGTGACACTTGACTTATTTACGTAAATAACCTTTTCGTATGACTAAATAGTTATTTTGTGTCCTTAATTAAAATATGAACGGTGTAGATTAGTTTTTACGATGTATAGGAAAAAAAAAAAATTGCCATCCCAGACATGAGCCTTCGATCTTACCTCGTGTATTGTCGGCAGTTTCCGTGTGTCCTCGTGTGTCGTAAGGGGGAGTGGCAGTTAGGCCGGCCGAAGACCTGCAGTAGCGACCCGACGCTTGTCAAGTGCGGGTTCATCGGCGTCGTTTCGCAAAATCAAAGTTTAAGATAGTATTAAATATTGATTCATCAATTAAAAAAATATATACATAATAGTTAATTATTTTTAATTTTCAACAACATAATTTTTAAATCTCTTGAAAAAATATATACATTAAAAAATTAAGTTAAATTAAATCGATAAAAAAAGCTGACATTATAAACTTCAAAATTTTGGGCGTGATTTGACCGAAGTATACAGTGTAATTTTAAAAAATCTATTAATACGCTTATGTTGATTTTCTAGTGTTAAATTAGAGCTTAACATATTTTAATCTCACAAAAAACGTAAACTTATTTTATAGCATAGTTTCTTTAGCTTTTGTTCATTACTGCACCAAATGAACTGCGTTTGCGCTTTAAATTCAAATAACATTTCTCCTGAAACTAGATTACGTGTGTGTTCTTAAAGGTTTGTTTGAAATACTACTAGCTCCAAGATAAAATATAACTACCGCTTGTGGGTAGAACTATATCTAAAGTGAGTAAAAACCAATAAATATATTTGATATACTTCTCTAGATAAATAATTGTTCCGTTAAAAAAACACGTATTTAATACACCTAATAAATATACACAAGTTTTATTAAATCTTGGGATTTAATTAAATAATAAGATACATATTTATTAAGAAGTGAAGCTAAATGCATCAGGATAAATTTACCTTTAGAATCGATTCGAAAAATGTGTTTAAAGTATCTGTTCTTTCATTTAACTGACTAATAAAAACGGCTAAATTATCACAACAATCCTATTATATGCCACCCGCATTTTGTAATACATGTACTATTGGTAGGATTACATGCTATTTGTACGGAAAAAACTTTATTTTTCAATTAAAAAGTGGAAGCTACTAGTTTTGAACATCATTTTCTACGTTATCACAACATTGGTGAGTACTTATGACGAATATTTAGTAAACTATTTATTTTACTGTCTTTATAATATATTTGTTTTAGGGTACATTTTATAAACGATAGATTAAATTCACGATTCATATTGTTTTGAAAAATATTAAATTTGTTTTGCTTGGTTTAAATTTTTTTAGAGAAATCTCTTACTATATTTAGTTTATATATAGACTTTATGTTAACAATCTTATTGGTTAATAATGATTTAACTTTTATCATAGAGTATATTTTATATTTACTTATTCAAACGTGTCTGTAATGAGTGAATTAGTTCAACACTTTAAGATGAAAACTATCATTGATAGAGATATAAAGTTTAACTTAGCATCTCTCGTTTAAGGCGGCGTATGGAATATAAAGTTAGCTATGGTCAGTATTTTTGAAGTTTTTTACACAAAAAAAATAATAATTTTTAGCCAAAATAAATCAAATATGTCTCTACTATGAAAGTTTAATTTTATTTGATACCTATATTAATCTCAATAGTTGTTGAATACGTGCTTTGGGCATTGCTCAGTTTGACCAGAACTTCTTTTCTCTTGATTTAAAATGCTTATGCTCAAATATCAATGCGCACGACAAATATTTCTAAAACGTTTAGATTCCTATGGATGAAAAATTAAACTTAATATATCTACTAAATTATTTTTATTTTTATTTTGTCGAAAATAATTTATCATACCTGATTCGAAGCGCTTTTTACACAATTGAATGAGACCCTTGTCTTTTTGTTTACGAAACACCGAGCGCAAAACTTGTGATAACCTAATTTGTCTGGGGCAATTTTGTACAAAACATCACGTGAAATTGTTTAGGGAACACTAAAACAAACCAATTTTGTCAGGGAATGTTTGTCCACGGACGACACCCTCTGGTGCTAGAGGGCGTTGCTGGGCGGCACGTTAATTGTCTTATTTTTCGCCGCAGTCATTCGTAACGTGACTTTTCACGGAGATGGCCGACATGAATCTAGCGTTTGGGGTTACCAATGGAAATGGAAAAGCTCTTGTAAGATCAACATCTCTCTCTAACATTCAAGGGTGACATCTGTGGACACACATTCATTAACGAAAAAGGTAATTTTAGTGTTCCCAATCTAACCTTAAAAAGTTTTACAATCTGTTTAGATTCATCCTGTATAGACAGTAAAAGATACTGAGCTTAACTTGCGTTTTATTAATGCCCCACCGTAATTTTGTAGAATTTTACTACACAGTAATCGAATATAAACCAATAAAACCATGAAGATAATTACTTAAAAGGCTTAACTATAATTTAATAATATAATAAAAAATGGTACAGCCCTCTTCGGTGTCTGAATTGTCTAAGACGTCATTCTTACGATAGTCAACTGATTGGTGAAGGGGAATCCGGTATCGAATCCCCGTTGGGTGTACTGAGAGATGTTTATCCTAAATGATTTTCCACTCTACCTTCATACAAATGTGGGTACACTTCCTCTTAGTCCAACCTCCCTCATCCCTAACACATTAGCTTATTTATTACATAGGCTTATAAACCTAACAGGTATTAAGAAGCGGTGCTGTAAAAAAATAGCTATAGACTTCTTTACGGTGGAAAAATTAACATACACGCTATTGGGCATCACTCTCGTCTTGTCTGGTTTGCAGGCTGTCAGGATGGATGGGTCCAAATCCTTGTCGAACATAATCCTCTTTTTTCCTTAAATTATATCTCACTCCACCCCCATGCAAATGTGGATACATTTCCTATACGTTTCTACATTCCTCCTCCTACCTCATTAGTGTTTATATATGTATGGTTCGGATGGTTAGTTAGACTTGTCGCACCCACAGTTCTTATTATAATTGTTTTTGATATAATTAAATACATACAGAGAGTTTACCAAACAATATTACCCGCCTCGGTGGCGTAGTTAGCTGACGCGCTAGTTCTGTTGAGCTTGACTGCCGAGGACGGGGAGATCGAGGTTCAGATCTCGGTCGGGTGAACTGGGGGTGGTTTTCCCTAAATTGTTTTCCACTCTCCCTCCACGCAAATGCGGGTTCTCTTCCTCTAAATTCAACCTTGCCAATTTATAATCCATTAGCGTAATTAGTACTCAAGCGTGTAACCCGAACGTTTAGTAAGACGCGGTGCTAAAAAATAAAAAATAAATAAAAACAAACAATATTAACAGGCTTTGGTGGTCGAACGGTCTAAGGTGTCATTCTCGTGTTAGACTGGCCTACTGATGACGGGGAGATCAAGGTTCTCATCCCGGTTATGTCTAATAAGGGTGTTTTTTTTCTAAATTGTTTCTCACTCTCCTTCCACACAATTTCAGGTAGATTATTTCTAAAATTCTTCCTACCTCATCCTTTTTTCATTAGAGTAATAAACATATATGCGTATAGTCTGAATGGTTAGTAAGACGCGGTGATGAAGAATGTTTGGGCAACTAATCAATGGCTGTATGTAATCCTTTTCTCTGATTTACAAGGCCAGTACTTTCTTTGAATTTTAAAACTAATGGGAATTTATTTGGCTTATACACTTTGTTTTTAGGATTTTCTTTTAAACGTTAGCATTTATAATTACAATAGTAATATTAATAAATTGGGAGTTAAGGAAACTGGAACTAAGGATAGTATTTTTTTCATTTTTTTATATCAAAATATTTTTTTGGTCAAAATCAATAAAATAATTCACACAATAGAAACATAGTTTAATTTTCTTCACATGGTGATTTAAACAGTTGAATATCTGTCGAGAAGGGTGTCCTGTAATTTAATGACAAATTTTTCTCTTAATTTAAAAAGTTTCTCATATAATACCGCTCTGCTCATGACAGATATCCAACAACTTTTGAGGTCATAAAGTGAAGAAAATTAAATTTAATATTTTTACTGTAGCAATATTTTATTTATATATGTAAAAAAAAAAATTCCCCGTAAAAATACTATCCTTTTTCCACGTACCCTGCATCTCTACTTTAGGTTAAGAGTTGATTATTTTAAGTATATTCTGTCCGTAACTGGTGTCGTTACTCTTTTTTTTTAAGTCTTATTTCAAACGATCAACTGATGGCTTGTTCAAATGTTCACACACTCTCTCGTGGAGAAATAAGTTTCTTAAAGGTGATTACACATGTCACGAGGTAATTCTATCCTTCTAGTTCCCTCATACATATTCAAGAAGGGGGGGGGGGGTTATCGAGGAGTCTTAAGCTTGTGTGTCACCTTATCTCGGGAGGTAATGTCTCTACTAATCCTACTTCTCTCATCAAGGATGTCGGTAACTTTCCCGCAGGATGAAGGATCCACTAAAATCCGCAATTCTCTTACGTCTAAAAGAGATGCTTTACTAACTTTCCTTTGGGAGTGTACCGAATGGTACAAGCTCTCTTTGATGAAGACTTGGAAAGGGCGTGTCTAATTTTCTATATTTAAAGTATTTAACGTGCACTTTCTAAACCGACTTATTATATCAACACACGACTTATCAACTAACTTAAATCTAGAACAGACACAACACCCAGCACCACGGTCTTTAATTTATCACTGTGAAATAAAACATCCACATTTCACCAATGAGAGTTTTTGAACCTGGAACTATTTGCTCCGGAGTCAGATACACCACAGATCAATTTAAGGTCGTTGGGCCAATACTAAAATTATCGATTATAGACCTCAGGGATGATTTATAAATAATCTATAAATGTTTATTGAATGTGTTCTTCAAATAATTACTCACGCCCCGTATAGGTGGGAACGTGGCTTAGGTCGCCAGACTCGCCTGGTTAATTTCACCTGTAGCATGGAGGTCAGGGTTTTAATCTCACTCGGATATACCGAGAGGGATTTTTTCTTAAATAGGATGTACTGGATAGAAGATAAAGCATAGCGTGCGCAAATTAAAAGTACTAATAAAACTTAAAATCGATTAAATCTCCATCAGATATTATAAAACATACATTTTCAAGACTGAATAGCTGATAAATGATTATTTAAAATTTATATCTGTACTTTTGGTTGTTGTTAACAATTCTTACTACCTGTTCGCGGTGCACGAATATACATACATACGAACTTCTATAGTGTGCTGGGGACCAGGAAAGTTGAGTACAAAGAATGTGTATCCTAATTTGCGTGGAGAGAGTTTAGGAAAGAACCACCCTGGTTACACCTAACCAGGATTTGAACTCAAGATTTCTCCGTCATCCGCTGCCCAGTCTTATTTTAGGGTGACGACTTTATACCATTTGACCATCGAAGCGTCTTAAAACTTTTTGATACTTGACCAACCTCAATCTTATATTATTATTATTATTATTATTATTATTATTATTAGCACTGCATCTTACTACCCGTTCTGGTTGTACGCACTTACTCTAATGTGTGATGGTAGGGTGATTGTGAGATGAAATGGAGGACCTACAGTTTAACGTGTGATCCGAACCACGGTGGAGGTCTGGCATTCCACACATTCACAAGTTGTGATCAATACAAGTCTTGTCAGAGGTGAAGTAAGGGTTTGGCAATCAGATAAATCTGTGCCGGGACCGAGGATTGAACCCCGGACCCCCAGCACAGAAGTCTGCCACCTTACCCCTAGACCACCAGGTCACCCTTTATCCTATAATTTGTTTCAATTATTTTTTTATCCACTAAGTGACTAGAATAAAAAAACTCTAGCTTGGCGTAGTAATGGGTAGGCTGATGTTCGCGCGACTGCTATTAAAATGTTTATCACCTCGAAATATAAAAGTGTCTATATAAACTGATACTACGCCATAAAAAATCTTTAATTAAAATAGTTTCCACCCACTTTATTAGCCACGTGGTCTGACGTGCCACTCTTGTGTTGGACTAGACTGCCGAAGACGGGGGGGAGCGAGGTTCGATCCCTGTCGGGTGCACTGAGGGAGGGTTTTCTTAACTGATTTCCCACTCTCCTTCCACGCAAATGAGGGTGCACTTCCTATAAATTAAACCTTAATAATTCCTAAACCATTAGTGTGACTATTACATAGGCGTATAACCTGAACGAGTCGTAAGACGCGGTGCTTAAAAAATTAGTAGTTTCTTTATTATGAGGTTTATATTTGAATATCACTCTTTTTATTCTTCCCAAACTACAACTCTTATTGGTTAATTTTTCCCCAGCAAGGAGCTAAAAAGTGCTAAGGCAAAGATCCTGGGTTTGATTCCAGTATTCAGGTGTCATTTTTCAATTTAAATATCATATTTAGATGCGGATATAACCGTAATTGTCAAATATAATAACTTTTCTATTTAATCCATCAATATATTGTGTATACCATGGGTTAAATATTTAATTAGGCGATTATATTTAACTTCAATTTTCAATTATTGTATTTTGTAAATAATAGTTATCTTAATTTTTTTTAAATGGTTATTATCTTTGTGCCATAAAAATAACTGGAAACAGACGGTCGTTAACTCGTTAGATTTCCTCTCAATAAATTATGAGGAAAATATTTTGGTTGTTTGAGAGAGAACGCCTCCCTAACGAGTTTTTAATTATTTTCAAATATATTTCACGAGTGCGTGCCAAAATAAACCATTGATTACTTATAATATTTAGTTTAAATATTTTATATTATTAATTGTATATTCATAATGAATACTTAATTTTAGTTGGGGTATATTTAAAATACTTAATCTCATGATGTTGGCTTACAGTTTTGGGGAAATTAGAAGAGGAGAATAATTTAAATTTGGGTTCGAATTTTCAATTTAAATATCGATATCCATTTATATTAATTCACAAAGTAAATTTATTTTCCCATAAAAAAAAAGTTGGCAGCAAAATCTCATTTTCTATTGTAACAGTTAAACAAGAAGCACACAACACAGGGTCTATTGGAAAATAAATATAACAATAAAAAAATAGGAATTCGAGATAGCGTTTTAAAAGTTTGAGTATTTTTTAACTTTAAATTGAGATAAAAATATAATCATGTCACAAAATTTTATGAACTATGGCATTATTTTAGTCAAGGGTAATTTTATCTTATTATTTTCAAACTCCAATAAATCTATCTTTATATTATAGAAGAATTTAATATAATTATTACATTAATCACGAGAACTGCTGTAGCTTAGTAAAAAAAATTAAGGGTATGACACAATCACACAAAATTTATCATATTGTATATCATAGCTTCGAAGATAATTTTCAAAAAGTGGTTTTTACTAAACTACCCTTAAATAATTATTAAATTGTACGGGATCGCACATATTAAGAATTAATAGCCAGAGCTATTATTTATGCTTATTAGTGGGGATTACTCCACCTAGATATCATATTCTGAAAATTGAAAAATGACACCTGGACACGGGTCCCGGGTTCGATTCCCGTGTCCAGGTGTCATTTTTCAATTTTCAGAATATGATATCTAGGTGGAGTAATCCCCTCCCCACTAATACCCTTAAATAAGTTTTACTCGTAAAGACAAAGACACCTTATTGTTAATGAGAATAATCTATATCTATACATAAATCTTAAACCAAATTGTTTTAAATGTATTTAACAATATTCAAATTTTTAAAATTAATTATTTGATAGCTACCTTAAAATTGTTTGTTAGTTGTAAACATAAAAACATCTTCTTACTCTGCATGATTTTTTTTACATATTTTAATTTTTAATTATATCTTAAATGTCAATTTCCAAAACATTTGAATCTTATATAATTTGTTATAACTAAACTACCCATAAATTAATTAATTTAGATAAATAAAGATATATTATTAATGATATGTAAAATAATCCCCTATTACCAATTTTGAACCAAATGGTTAGAGCCACTTGTAAAATATTTCAAGTTCTTGAAAAAATCTGTCACCAGTAAACTAACCATAAACGAATTTTAACCCAAAAACAAGTATACAGTGTTATTATTTCTTACTCTCCAAAATTATCAATTTGGAACCAAATCTCTAGGAGCCATTTGTAAAATATTTCAAGTTTTTTGAAATCAGTCGTCAGAAAACTACCCTTAATTGAAGGGCAAGGGTAAAAAAAAAAGTTTAGCCTTATTACATCTGAATATATTACGTTTGAACAAAGTCCATCAAACCGTTTTGGATATATAGCCAGGGACAGACTGATATACAGACTTGGGGACTAACAGAATGGTAAAATCCACGTTTTTAGGTTCGTGTTCACATAAAACGTAAACATTTTTCATAATCTTGAGATAGGTGTTTTTCACAATAACAACACTTTCTCTGGATATGAGAAAGTAAAAATTCTATCTACAATTTGACGCAATTTTTAAATTTAAAAGTAATAATGAAATTTTTCACTGAAGTTACATTATTAAAGAACCGAAACGAATTGCAAACTTTCAGAAATTTTTAGATTGTTTAAGAAGGGGTATGTTATTTTAAAATATAGCCACGTTAGTTTTATATTAAAATACATTTTAATAAAAAGAAAAATTATAATCTTTTTAAAGACATTTTGCGTGGATTGTCATAGCTCGAAAATTATGGTAAATTGTTAGAAATATAAGAGCTATATTTTTTTTAAACAAACAAATCATTTTTAATAGTCACATCAAAAAATTATGATAATTGAGGGTTGTTTTTGTATTTTTTAAGTTTAATAACTGTTATTTCTATAAAAGATACAGCAATGTGATAATATTTTCCTTCGTGGATGCTGTTCCTTTAACGACATTGACTAATTCCACGAAATAGAGAAGCTAATATGACTTAAACTGTAAATGGCAGGTATTAGACATTTTGAAAAAAGAATTTAGTAATGCTTTCTACCCAAGTTATTATCAAAAACAAATGAAATAATGCTTTAGAGTAAATAAAGAAAATATGGATTAAAATATTGACTTTATGATAGTCACATAAAGATACAAATAAAAGTTTATGTTGAGTAAAGCCACACATAAAAAATTGATCTTAGAAACCGACTTACTGATGAGCATCTGTTTTCTCTCTTAAGGGTGTTACACGGGGGAGCACTGAAAGCGTTGCAGCTTCTTCGAAATTCTGAATTATTTACGAAGTGGTTTGATATTTCTTAAAATGGTTTTCAACAACATTTAGGCTTAAGTTTTGACCAGTTAATAAGTTTAAACTTTAAATTAAAAGTTTAAAAAAAGTCTGGTAGCTTATATATAACCTTAAAATACAATCCTGCATTTGCTTCAAATTTTCTGTTGTGACCTTATAAAAACATGACTATATTTAATAGATGAAGGCTAGTTCTACGTCTATATCGTTTTAATTTAACCTCAGAAGTACAAATATTGACGTAAAGCGCAATTGAGTTTTTTCTAAAACATTTAAACCTTATAGTGAGATAGGACCTGTTGATAGATTTCACCTACGGTTTATTGAAAACCATATTTTAAAACATGAAACAACTTCGTCAAAAATGCGGTATTTCCAAACGCATAAAACGCCCTCCCCATGTAATAGCCCTAAGAATCATCTCACAGTTTCACTCATCTCACACCCCAGCATATAAATCTTCTGAGTGAGATTAGAAACATACTAACCCACTCAGGTATTTGTGATTGTATCGCATTCTAAATCTGTTTAAACACATCCATGTCAATCTATTACATGTGCTTATCATAAAAAAAAATTGAAAAATGATTAGTGAATTAAAGTATTTGGCCGGCCATTTTTTTTTTATCATTCATCCCTCCTGTAAGTAAGTTTACACATCCTTGGCGTCAACATCGTGCTAGACTTTCCTACTGACGGCAGGGATATCGGGGTTCGAGTCCCGGTCGGGTGTATTGAAGGTGGTTTGTACTAAAAAATATTTGACACTCTTCTTCCACACAAATGCAGGTATATTACCTCCTTCCTCACCCCTACTCAATTAGAGTAAATGAGTATAACTTGACCAGATAGTGAGGTGCGGTGATAAAAAAAAAATTGTATACGGACACCGAATTGCTAAGTTAAGTGGACGGAAGACAGAAAACACAACAGAGGACCAGATAAACGGACAGATAGAGAGGAAAGAGATGGACAGTAACCAGGGCGTGTGTGTGTTTCTGTTGATTTGAAACACGTCTGTCCACGAGGGTGCCGGGATTATGTACAAGGTTCGTTACTGGCAACCAACAGGAGGGGGGTTAGAGGGGGGGGCTAGGGAATGGCCCTATT
>CABFWB010005364.1:14401-31397 GCA_902151455.1 Timema bartmani | reverse complement strand
TTTTTTTTTTTTTTTTTTACAGTTTACATCTACCCAATTACTGTCTTCAACTGAGCAAATAAGCGGCACGGTGCACCACACAGCTGCTCTCTCGCTTTTATCTTAAAAATATACATTTACTAAAAATTCGAAAGATTTGTGAAATGAAATAATAGATTTATACATTCTTGAATAAGCACTACACCAAAGATCATAAATGAAATAAAATACACAATTACTTACTTACTCTATGGAATTAGGAACTAGGAACAATGTTACAGAAAACTTTAGAAAAGGGAAAGATCTTTGTCCACCAAAGAGCAGAAAAATAAAATTCATTTTCAAAGACTTGGATTAAAAAGTATATATATATATATTTTATTACTGCTTGGAAATTAATATTTTTATAAAAAATATATTTCAAATACAAGGTTTTTATATTTAATAGTACTACAACTTTACAATGGTAAGCTGGTTCATATCTCAAATAGTTGAGGAGAAATAATGAAAATAGGAAAATTCCGCCTATGTAAAGTAACCTCAAATAATTTTCATGAGAAAATTAGAGTTACCATCTTGTTAATAATGTTAAACAGTGCCTTGATGTAAAATTTAATTAAAATTGTTGATTAAATTTCGAGAAAATTGATTTGATCTTTTTTCACCCTACAGTAAAATACCCTTAATTTTAGGGCTGGATATTTAATTCCAAAAACGCCTCGGAGGGACCTAATGAAAACCCAAATACCATGTTTTAGACCAATCGGTACAGACAAATGGGATCGTGAAAATCACTTTTTTTTGTTTCAAGGATATACATAGACATTTATCAAAATCTCAAGTTATAATTTTTTGACGATCACAATACTTATCTCTTAGGGATTCAGATAAAGTAAAATTAGTGGATTTAACAAGTAATCAAATCATCATCTTTCTCATACATCAAAATGATAGTTCTTAAGATTCATACAAAACAAAAAGAGGCATATATGGCCCAGTAAAATTATATATTTATTATTTGTTAAAGAATATTAATGAGATCATCAATAATTTAAGTACATTTTTGGATAAATAGTTAAGTTCTTTGGTCAACTTTAAAATGTATATTTAAATATTTCAAACTATCTTAGTCCATTTGAAAACAATTAATACTTTAAAAAAAATGATTTGATAAATGATACTAAATAGTTTAATAGATGAATATTTATATCTAAAAAATACATAAAGCTACATATACATATATCCATATTCAACAGTTGGTCCATGTGTGGTTGAATTTATACCGTTTCTCCATTCCTAAAACACACATTTCCGTGTTTACTAGAAGAATTTTTTTTTTCAAACTTGTTGGTTGATTCTAAGTACGTTTTATCTAATTTAAATTACTTTAATATAAGTTAAATATCTTTGCTGGAAAGGCTGTGCTGCCTAAGGTAGGTCTATTGATAAAATCTCATTCATAAGTACAGACCAATTTAAATAGGAAGGCCTCTAAGAAAACTCACATTTTCTTGCGTTTGACATTAATAACATTTTACTGTATTGTTAGTGTTATTTTATAGGTAGTGATAGTATCCATCAAAAGTGACTAATGAATATGTTGACCTAGATTAAGTAACTTTGTTTATGGTTGTCAGATAAAATTATACCTAAGAAAATTGAATTGTACACCTTGTTTAAAAAAACTAGTAATGGCTAATGTTAATTTATTTAATGCTTGGGCTCTCTTAGTAATTGGGAAAAAATATCAAACGGGAACACTTTCCTAAAAATGATTGATACAATTATATAAATATTTATCACGTCTTGCCATTCATAGTCACTTCAATAATTTCAAAGGGAGCTCAAAATTACCTGATTTGTTTTTATCGACAAACATTTAAGATATATTTTTTTAAATTTCTATCAAATTGTGGGCACACAGAATAGATGTCAGGCTAATATCATCTGGTTTTGCCTGCTACGGGGAGCCCGGGGCTCGAAGGCCAGCCAGGTGTACTCAAAGAAATTATTATAAACATTCATTATCCACGAAAAAGAGGGTACATTTCATCTAAGTTTTACCTTCCTCGCCCATATCTAATTAACGTTATTAAAATGAGCTTAGACCAGATGGGTATTAATACACGGTGAAAAAAATGACCTTAATAAAGTTTAGTAAAATTTATATTTTTATAAAAGATGTTTAAGAATATGTTGAAAACAAAATGTGGTCATTATACGTTAAAGAATAGTTATTTAAACACCTTTCAACATTCCCGGGAATGTTTTTTAAAACAATTTATATATATATATTTTTTTAAATCTGATATTTTATAGGTGTTATTAAAAGTTTTGCAAGGAGCGTCTGGAATAGATCCAAACTGAAATAGTGTCCATGAGAAGATAAAAATATAAACATGAATCATCCGAGCTAGCTATTTTGTATGTACAATTATTTATAGCACTACGTTAAGCCTAATTACACATGATTGAATACATAAATAATTGTTTCAAATGTAGTTGATAAATTCTACTTCTGGAATAATGTATAGTAATTAATATTGCATAATTAAAGCTACAAAATATTCAGTATTCAGTATGAACGAGGAAATTGGAACAGTTCATTCATCAACTACAGTCATATCTTCTTAAGCTGGGAGTATAGAGAACGCGAGCAGGGTGCATTATTTTGGATTTTTTTTGTATCAAAATTAATTTGCTCAAAGTAAATCAAATATTTCTCTATTAGAAACAAAGTTTTTTTCGCATAGCAATATCAACAGTTCTTGAATATCTGTCGAGGGTGTCCTGGAATTTAATGACAACTTTTTCTCTTCATTTAAAAAGTTTCTCATCTAATGCCGCAATGCTCATGAAAGATATTCAACATCTGTTGATATCACCATGTGAAGGAAATTAAACTTTTTTTAATGCAACATAATTTTATTTATTTTTGCAAAATAAAATGCTATAAAAATTAACTCGTATTCTATACACCCCTACCTTAAGAAGGGCCTTCAAGAAAATAACAAAAAAGCTTTATATGATAAATTCTGAAAATATAAAAAGACACCTGGACACGGGAATCGAACCCGGGACATTTGGCATAGTACGCCAATGCTATAACCACTGAAGGTGGCTGCGTTATCTGATAGTACATGATCTTAATAAAATCACATACTTGTAGCCGACTATTTCCACACGTCCATCATAGACTCTGCCTTAAAATATGAGTGAAGAATGACCCTGTCTACGGGACGATTCCTGGATAGCTCAGTGGTTAGAGCATTGTCGTATTAAGCCAAAGGTAACGGGTTCGATTCCCGTGTACAGGTGTCATTTTTCAATTCAGAATATGATAACTAAATGAAGAATTCCTCACTAAAAAGCATAAATAATAGCTTCGGCTATTTGATTTTCTAATATGACTAAGATAAATGACATTTTACTAGTAGTTTATTAGTGTTGTTTAATAGGATTGATATTATATCTCAAGTTACATCTCCAGATAACATGATTTCTCATATGAATATTTAAATGTAGATAAAGTATCTCTCCTAGATGTCAGATAATGTTTTTCCTCTGCAAATTGGAGCTTATATTTTTTGCTTCACACATGCAAGCTAGAATTCCTATGATTATGGACTTGAAGTCGAAGATTTGACATTTCCGTCATTTATGTTCGTTTTATGAATGGATGGACGAAGTTATTTAGTAGGTTACACAATCGTTGTGTTTAGAGAACTGGTGTTGTATGACTACCATTATACGTACTTTGATTGACCTTCACAATAGTATTAAGGTGGGACGGAAGGGTACATGAGAAAAGGCCAGTGTTTTTTTGCAGTTTTTATGACAACAAATTAAAAAAATATTGCTCTAGTACAAACATTTCTTAAGCATGGTGGCATTATCTTAACAAACTTTTTAAATGAAGAGAAAAAGTTGTCATTAAATTCCAGAACACCTTTGACAGATATTCGAGAAATTTTGAGGTCACTATAAAAAGAAAATTTAATTCTATGTTTGTACTTAATCAATATTTTATTTATTTTTTTCCCCCAAAAAAAATATATTTTGCAACAAAAACATTGGCTTTTTATCGCGTCTCCTTTCATCCCAGCTTAACGTGGCTCAGTATGTGTGACACTGGAAACATTTTAACTCGCTTAGAAGGGAGATAACCAATTTCTTAGATATTTCTTAGTTGGCTTAGAGCTCATTATGCAACCACATTTCTTTTCTGCTGGTTGAGTTTTCTTTAAGAATTTTTATAACACCGCATATTACTACCCGTTCAAGTTGTACGTGGGTGACCTGGTGGTCTAGGGGTAAGGTGTCAGACTTCTGTGCTGGGGGTCCGGGGTTCAATCCTCGGTCCCGGCACAGATTTATCTGATTGCCAAACCCTTCCTTCACCTCTGACAAGACGTGTTTTAATCACAACTTGTGAATGTGAGGAATTCCAGGCCTCCGCCGTGGTTCGGATCCCACGTTAAACTGTAGGTCCTCCAATTCATCCCATAATCACCCTACCATTACACACATTAGCGTAAGTGCGTATAAACCGAACGGGTAGTAAGACGTGGTGCTAATAATAATAATAATAATAATAATAATAATAATAATCACACCCCAAGCCTAAACATGAGCTTAAAACTTTGTTAGTAATAACATACACATTTAATATTATCAAATAATACTTTAATTGAAACTATTTTTTTATTCTTCTCTATATTCCCCACGATCTTTTAAAAACAATCACCTCCAAAAGATCAAAATAAAAATCCGTCAAGCTTGAAAAAAAATTATTAAAACACTTAAAAAGAGAGTGCTCTTTAACCACTTTCTCTATCGAATTGAGAAATCCTTGGCTTATTCTTAAATTTTCTTAAAAGAAAAAAATATATATATTTTACAAATGTCTGAAAGCCAGTTACAAAAGCTTGTTGTATTTTCTTTGTTCCCCCCCCCCCCNCCCCCCCCCCCTCACACCACTGTGTGGAAGGAAATCTTCCTTTCATTACAGTTGCAACTTTAAAATCTAATAAAAGTGTACAGTACCTACAGAGACCTTTATCCCCCTTCTTCACCTTCCCCTGAAACTAATTTTCTTTTCATTCACTTCCCCCTACTCACTGTTCCCTAGACATTAATGAAGCCAAATTTGAAGATTTAACAGTTGTGAACTGTCTACGCAATTTCCCACATCAAAGGTTTTGTTTTTGTTTTGTCATTCATTGTTGGTTATAATAAAATGGAGAAATTTTATTTGGTGCCAAATGTTAAACTTTTGAATGAAAAGAATACCCACGGTAGAAACTTTTTATATATTCACCAAAAATAAAGTATATAAAGAAACTTTGTAATTTATTTATTAAAACTAAAATTAAATTTAATCAATTCGCACTTTAGCCACTCTAACTTAATATAATTGAAACAAATATTATCTTATAATAAGCTAGCCCAACCTAACAAAACCTAACTTTTAATGCATCTACAAATTGAAGGCTCGGTTTTGTTGGGCTGGGTAATATTGAAATCAACCTATAATAAAAAAAAGGCTTAAAAATTAATTTATTTTAGTATGGAATTGCAATTGAGGCTAGAAATATTAAAATATGGTCACCTAAAAATATATTTTTATTTGTGCAATATATATCTATATTAAAATAAGCTATATAAATAGTATACATATATATATATGTATACTAAGTATATAGGTTTTTTCACCTGCCTATATAAAAAATTTAATTTTCCATAAAACTGAGAAGTTATTTTTATATAAACTTAAAAAAAATATGGAACCCTTCCTCCTCCCTCTATTTTCCTGACCCTTAATTTCAAATTTTTATGGCCATCTGGGTTGGAGGGAGAAGGGACCGGGGCTACCTTTTACCTGTGTACCAAATTTAAATTTTATTTCAGGCTTAAAAATATATTTTCTAGACTTTGCAAAGTCAATATGTTAATGATGTGTTAATACCAAATGTGATGGACTCTAGAACGATAAGAAAAAAATTAAATGAATAAGTCTTTATCCCAAGTAAAACATTGATTGTGCGTAGAGAAATTAAAAAATATATTTCATCAATTGTCTTATTCTAAACATAAAATTTTGCGAGAATATATGATTCATAAATCTTATCTTTGGTATAAAAATATATACATTTTTTAGTTTATTTAGATTTAGGTCTCGATTGTGACGTATTTTCAGTATTTACGAGGTGTGGCAGTTTACGATTTCAAGTTAAATATCAAACGTTAATAAGCTTGCTTTTTTTTTTCTTATCACCATGTCTTACTTGTTAAGGCCATACACATATATGAAAATAAACTCTAATGTGTCTAATATTAGCATGGTTGAATTTAGCGGGTGTGTAACCGCATTTACGTGGACGGGGAGTAGGAAACCATTTAGGAAAATCTACCCTCAATATACCCAACCGGGATTTGAGCCCTGATATCCCAGTCTTCAGCCGGCCAGTCTAAAACGAGTGTGACGCCTTAGAACAGGGGTCCCCAACCCTATGCCCGCGGGCGCCACGGCGCCCACCGAGCTTTTTCCATCTGGCCGCCACTTTATGATCACAGCTAAAAAGTTCTTGACTAATAATTTTAATCTGTCACTTTTCCGACCAAAACCAAGTTTGTGCTTATCTACAGGTATGCTGTTCTCAAGAATTTGGTGATTGAAAGCTCCAATCTTTCCAATTCCTCCCTGTCATTCCCCTTTCTTTGCCGGCTCATTTACAAAGCGTACTTTTACTCGGAACGACAATTTTAATAATTTCAAGCTTAATGGTTTTGCTTTTTTCTAATCTCAAAGACCTACCCCTTCCATCATTCTCCCCACACTCAATAATACCAGGCTAATACTTCCTATTTCCTTTGTAAATATCTTGACATGGGTCTACCCAGCTTTGTTGCCTGAATAAACACAGAATAAATATATATATATTTAAAATGTACCTAAGCACCAAAATGGTGGTGAGTAGTTAAATATTTACTTGTCTTTATTTTGGTCTTGTTAAAACCGTAAATAAAGCAGTATTTTTTAATTTATTTTTTGTCAAGTTGAAGGGGGTTGACCACCCCTTTCCCCCATGGCTACGGCCTTGAGTATTACCCATAACCACATGTAACGCATCACAATCGCCGTTGGAAACTTAACACGGCAGTTGACAGGCCGTGTGTATAGCGCTGAGGCTGACCTCTGAGCCTGGCGGGAGTTAGAAAATTTGCCTTGAAAAAGTAATTGGTGCCCGCCTNTGTACTGTACATATATTACTGTTACTATCCCATACAATACTAAGGTACAGTACAACTGTACTTATAATATTCGATACCGTATTGTGATTCATCCTTGTTTAGTAAACATGACATAGTAAACATGCAACTTATTCAAGTTCATTTGTAAAACTCGACATTTCATTAACTCGACACCATCTCAGTCCACATTAAGTCGAGTTTCTGAGACTCTGCTATATACACTTTCATATACAATGTCATTTGAACCAACTGCAACCTGCTTCGGTGGTCGCTTTGTCTAAGGCATCACTCTACATGATGGACTAGACTGTCAATGTCAGGGAGATCGAGGTTCGAATACTGGTCAGGTAGGCCTATACTGAGGGTTATTTTTTCAAAATTATTTTTCCACTCTCTCTCCATGCAAATGTGGGTACACTTCCTATTAATATAACTATCCTAATCCATAAAACCATTAGCGTAATTAGTACAAGAGCGTATAGCCTTAACGGGTAGTAAAACGCGGTGTTTATTAAAAAAAAAAGTGGTGAAATTAATTCTTCCGCATCTGTGGGTACGTAAACTTAACGTCACGGAGGTCAGATTTTGAATCCTGGGCAGGGGTAAGAAGGTGTCCTTTTTCCAAATAATTTCCAAATTTCCTTTCACGAAAATGCATACACATCTCTTCCATTTTTTCTCACTCTTTATTTCCCTACTACTACGATTAAATGCAGCTATTCCGAGTGGCTAGTTTATGCGTGGTGCATAAAAATAAATTAGCTTGATATTAAACTCTGTGAACATAATAATACGTATCTCTGAATATAGATTTGAAACCCAGACTAGAACTGGAGATAACTTTAAGATATTCCTAGAATATATCCTGATATTACGCAGTTTTTTATATGTAAATATTCGTATCAAAAAGCCGTACAGTATTCAATACGTGGCAAACATTCAAGTCTACAAAACAAAGGTTTCCGTAAGCGATCCAATGTTTCCCACTTTGTGTTTCTCGTGTGTGTGTATATATATATATATTTCGATGTTTCCTCACGTAAAGAAGATATTTTTATTCTCTACCACGTCCACCATTTCAGAATTTCTCTTCCCCCCAACCCTCCTTCCCCCCCTCACGAGCCCCCTCTAAGGTTCTATCTGCAACTACATAACGTGCGGGATGTATAACTTTACAACAGTGATGGTTGGCAGCATTGAGTGAGGGAGTTGCTTTGGGAAATATAAATAAGTACTACGTGCTATCAGAATTTTTTAACTTATCAAGAAGAGATCTAAGTAAAAACTGGAGAGTGTCGTCTGTTTCATTTAACATTCGTTTGGGGAAGTTTTAATGTTACCTTGCATTTATTTTTGAATATGTGTGTGTGTGTGTGTGTGTAAATAACACAAACACACATTGTGTACTGTTTGCGTTTGGAATAAACTAATTTTATTGGACCGGAGAATAGCTATTTGGAATAATTTAGTATGTTTGTGTAACTAGTACACTTTCACAAAACGATTAAAATTTGTTTTCACAGAGCATACTTTCTAAAATTTAAACGCAAAAAATGTATAAATTAATCTCACTAATAAAGCATTCACTTTAGTAAAGTATTTATCATTTATTTCAACCAAATATTTAAATAATAATATAAGGTCTTATAGGTTTGGGGTTCTTTTATGGTTTATAGATGATCGTATTTAATCCTCATTCACATAATTTATTTACAATAAAATTGAGAAAGATGTACAAAACAAAATAAATTTTTATTATAGTTAGTAAAATTTAAATTCTATTGAAAGTCTTGACTCCTTAGTTAACTCAGCTGGTAGCGTGTCAGCCCACTTAGCTAAGGGACTCGTTTTAAATTTTCAGTATGACCAAAAAATGTATCATTATTGACTTTACCTAGAGTTTCAATCAGAATGATAAATTAACTTCCTGTCGGCCTTTGTGATGTCTTTTTCTAGATTTAAGTTTGTTCAGAAGTCGTGTTTTGATGTGTGTGCTCATAAAGTGAACGTTAAATACCTCAGATGATTTTTTTTTAAATACCTAGATAATTTATAAAGTTACGTGTTTATTTTAAATAGTATAGAAATAATATTTTAATTATTTTCCAAAATGTATATTATAGTATATTTTAATGTGTTAGGATATGAGCATTTTATTTAATTAAAAATAGTATGTACAACACCAATGTTATTTGTGCGGCCTATTTATAGAAGCAGAAATGTACAGGTCAATTTAGAGTTAATACACCCGCATTTGCGTGAAGTAGAGAAAAATCCATAGTGTGAAATTACCCACCTTTTGCATTCTTTCAATATATTAGAACCTTTTTCACTGGAAATTTATTAATGATAACTCTTTTGAAAATGTTAAACATGTAGCACATAATTATTTAAATTAAACAATAATTTGCATATATATATAAATAATATGAATGGAAAAATTTGTGGGATTGTGTTGTTCCATTTATTTTTACTCAAAATAATTGACCCTTACAATTCGCTCGGTAAGTTTTTACGTTACTTAACGGAACACCGTGTAATAACTGAGCTGGAAACATTCTGTCACTGGTTACAAATGGTTCAACATTTAATTGGCTCTAGAATGACCTGTAGCTTCTCAGTCGCTGCATATTGTGGTCAAGCCCGGAAACCTGTAATAAGACTCGGAACAGAGGACGCCATTGGAGGACGGTAAACCCGCTAGGGGTAAGTCTTCACGTCAGAGTGTCTCTCAATAACTATATCATGACTCTCGAGTTCAGTAATTAGTGCTGACCTCACTTGTCAACCAGACAAACTAATTAGGGGCGTACACGACTGAAGATGATATGAGATAAGTTTGACCTTGGTCGTCTTGGGAGTTAAGTGCTCGCTTTAGGATGTTCGTGGGTTCAAACCCAGCCAAAGTCAACGGATTTCTCTTTAGCGATATAAATCCGTTGCACAACTTCCTTCGGAGGGGAAGTAAAGCCGTCAGTCTCATGTCGATTGTGGCGTGTAAAAGAACCCTGGAAGGTATGTGAAAATACCTTTACTGGCAAAATTGATAGGCTCTTTCACTCTAACTCGAAGAAATTCGGTGTGGAAGGAAACCGTTACCACCACAATTACTGAAATCCCCTAGTATATAGGATTTATACCAGATAGTGTAGGCAGTACTAACCAGCCGAAGGACTGAGTGCAGGCATAACACCGGATGTTGACCTTGGTCGTCTTGGGAGTTAAGTGCTCGCTTTAGGATGTTCGTGGGTTCAAACCCAGCCAAAGTCAACGGATTTCTTTTAAGCGATATAAATCTGTGGCACAGCTTCCTTCGGAGGAGAAGTAAAACCGCCGTTCCCATGTCGATTGTGACGTGTAAAAGAACCCTGGAAGGTATGTGAAAATACCTTTACTGGCAAAATTGGTTTGGCTCTTTCACTCTAACTCAAAGAAATTCGGTGTGGAAGGAAACCGTTACCACCACAATTACTGAAATCCCCTAGTATATATGATTTATACCAGATAGTGTAGGCAGTACTAACCAGCCGAAGGACTGAGTGCAGGCATAACACCGGATGGATAGAAATAACATAAAACCGACCTTCAGGTTGTTTCCTTAAGAATAAGAGGATGATCTATCCCTCAGGTACCCACTTCAGTGGTCGAATGGTCTAAGGCGTCACTCTCACAATAGAATCAACTGCCGATGATCCCGGCTGGTTGTACAGAGGGAGTTTTTTTTCCCTAAATGGTTTTTCCCTTCATCTCCACGCAAATTCATTACACTTTCTCTAAAATTAATCCTTACTCATTACCAACACAAGAGCGTAGTCAGTAAATTCATGAATAGCCCGAACGAGTGGTAAGACTCGATGCTAAAAATAAAATTCTCGTTAGTGAAGTAACCAACAACATCTGAGCACACAGAAAACCATTAAGGTAGAACTTTAATACGGTCTGTTTGGTTTCAAATCCGCTACGCGTCGTCCCTGTCGAAAATAATAAGTCCGTTTCCCCCACTGTTGTCTGATTTGTGACAGCTAGATATTTCTTCGCCTGGTTGACTGGAAGATATAAATTCTTTCCAAACAATACTCGCAAAAATCGTCCGACTTGCTAAAGACAATAAAATACCAAGGTACAGATACGGCTCTTTTCTCATTTTTACTTTCTCTCTATCTTACAGGTAGAGAAAGTATGGTGATCGTCAAAAAAATCGAACTCGAGATTTTGATGAATTTNATCTGCAACACCTTATAAAATGTTAAAACTTTAACCAGAAATCAAAATTTTAATACGAAGTGTTGACCCTTGTGGAATACATTAAACTGTTTGAAATGTTCTTATGTGGACAAAGATGCGCCTCTTTTCTCATTGATTATATATCATTGTATATTATTTTATGCGTGTTCTTATGTGTAGTGGTGATGATACAATGTACATTATTCTGTTCAGAAATCTTACGAGTTTATAGAAAGAGAGAGAAAGTCTGTGCGGTGTGCCGTACCATTTATTTTAAATCTCTGCTCATGTTTGGAAGACTGGAGCTCTATTTCAGACTGAGACATAGTTGTAGTGCAAATTCAACACTCTTTCCGTTGGTAAATTTGTTTACAAAATGTTTACACTCAACAAAAGTACATCAGATTTGAATTTGTAACTAAAGTGCAAGTACATGTCTTTGCCATTCTGTATAAAATTAGTACAATACCTAAAAATTGGAAGTTAAATAATTTAAATCGTTAAAACTTAAGGCCCAATAAATAAAAAAATGTTGCTAAATCTTTTTGAATGGTTTTAATAATAATAACATAATGGTCCAAAATAAACCTTTTTTATAAAAAAAATATTATTACAATTACATTATAAAAACGGATTTTACCTATAATAGTTTAAAATTAAGGAGGCTTGTTTAGAGGAAATGCATCAAAATTTTCCTGGTAAGGATGAAAAACTAAAAGTGGAATGTCAAACTTATAATATGGAAAACCACCCCCACTGCCCTAGGCCAGGTTTACTCTAATTCTTCTAGGAAGAACTGTTTTAGAGAAACAAACTAGCTTTGCTCGTTGTGGGCTACGCCCCAAAACCCCCAGTGAGTGTAAATTAATGTAATTCCAGCGTTGTTTTGAACGTTGATTTATTTTTACAATTTTATGATTCTAGATATCCCATAAGTGTGTCAGAAAATTAAAAAATGTGCGGAAAATGTGCAAAATTTACCTAAAATTTAAAAAAATCTAGCTCTGGTGCAATTATTAAAAAAAAAATTACTGTTTAGCCACAAGAGGCCTCCAAATAAAGGTCCGCAACGACTTTAAATTTGCTTCACCATTTTGAAATTTTTTCGGGGGTTAAACATTGAATTTTTTGGAATTTTACCGTCGGTTACAGGCTAGAAGATGTAATTTTGCCAAATTTCAAGTTTCTAGCTCATATGGAAGTGGGTAAACATTAATGTCAGTGAGTGAGTCAGCCATGTGGCTTTATAGTATAGTGATAAGTCAACATTGACAGCATTTTACTTAATTATTAATGTTTTTAAAGGTATTTATAATATCTATCCAAAGTTAAACATGAAAATCACATTACTTGATGTATGAATAAATTCAAGTAGTTTTACTTAAGTTTTTAGCTGTCATTTACTGTTCTTCCTACAAAAATTAGAGTATATACTCAATTTCAAAACATTCAAAATATAAACTATATTAAATAACATTTTAGAATACTTTACAAAGCAATTAACGGGAAAAAGTGAAAACATTTTCATGGGTGTGCAAAGCTTAGAAATAAAATTCGATGGTTTAATCTCCTTCGTTTGGACTTCGATAGCCTCAATAACTTTAGAATATGTTTAATATTTCTAGAAAAAATGGAAATTTAGATGTATTAAGAACTTATTTGAAATTGATCACAAAATATTTTTATTCATACATAGAGGCTAGTCATTTCTATAAAAGCTAAAAACAGTATTTTAACAGAGACTGGTAATTAAAGTAGTCTATATATATATATATATATATATATAAAACGTAATCATTGGTATATTCAGATATGTCGGCATAAAATAGAATTTGACAACAACAAACACTTTGTATTCGACTCTTTTTTCGCATGTATAGAGCTTCATTTCGACATTTCGACTTAGCTACACATTTTAAAAATTGACCTGCACACACTTCTCGATTTATTTCAGCCCGTGGCTGGGTTAATTTAGTAAAATTCCTCCATCTTCCTCTATCCTTCCACCATTCTTAACTTATAACTATTAAACTGAACTTAGTTTAAAAAAATTCTAGCTAATTTTATATATATTAAAATAACTGAAAAGCAATCAATATTGTTTAATACGGAAAAGAAAACAAAATATATATTAAAAAATTAGGATTATAAGCATTACTAAACAAACTATTGCCTAATATTATCATAATAATGCCCTACAACTCACTTGTACTTAAAGAATAAACTATTATACTAAGATCAAACCAGTTTCAGTGTGATAATCTACATTAATAATAAGGTGAAGAATCTATTAAGAAATTACCTAGTAAAAATTTAGGGAAATAATTTAGTAAAGATTTATTTTTATTTTTGCTAAGGTAAGCCCAACATTTATTTTTGTTAATTTGACTGTACGTTTTTAAAAATCTAATATATCTATCAAATAATATATATATGTATATATATATATATATATATATTAAATATTGAGTTTTTTTTGTGTGTGCAGCGCGTTATACTACATTACAATTTCAAAAAATATTAACATTTAGCGATCAAATTTGATTGCATTTTACTAAATTTTTTTTTTATATTGATCATGTCTGTCAAAAGTGAACGCTTCCGATTACATGACTTGAAGAAAGAAAAATTAGATCTATCTTTTCTAGCGGTCAGATCTGAAAATGTCCGGTGTCCTGTGTCATGTCATATAAAAATTGTTTTCTACCATCAGGACCATGCCTTCTGAAACGAGGCTGTGACTTAAACCCTGACCTCGAAGCAAGTTAGATTAGACTAACGTCTTAACCCGTTAGCCCAGCTATGAAAGTGATAAAGAAAAGAATTTAATTTTGAGCACATACAACTTTCACAAATGAACGCACTTCAAAAGTATAAACGAATAAGTTTTACTCAATAAAAATAGTTTGAAACCAAAAGTTTTCAGATAAAATAGTTTGAAAATAACTGAAGTTTTGGGAATAGTCTATAAATAAAACTTTTGTCAAGGTCTAGTTCAATTTTGGTTTAAGCTAAGATTTTTCGAAACTTGAACGTTAAACGTATTATTTATCAACCACGACAACGGACACTATATAGGTCTATGACTGCAAACAAATAATTAAAATTATAGGAAATAGAAATAGACGGAGGCTTATTTATGGATAATACTGACTGCTAAGATGTAAATACTTATTATAAACCCTTAAAAAGTCATAAATTCGCAATATACCCTCTTAAAAAAATACTTTTCAGTAAGATAATGGTGAAGCCTACAGGTGTTTTTGTAATTATAATAAATACCAATTATAATTTTCACTATTGCAGATTTTACTCAAATTATTACAAACTACCATTTTGAAAATTATATATGTGATAGGTGGTCATGTTAATTTTCAATAAATTGTTTAGTTAAAACTATAAGGTTGTATTTTGTCAAATTTGAAACAAAACTGGAGTGACTCATGATGTGATATTTTCTTACACTTCTCACGAAAATAAACATTTGAGTCAAGGGATAAATTGAAGTAATTATTGAAAGAATTGAAGAAAAATAAATTTGAGATCGTTCACAAAATCTACAAATTGCCTTCTTCAAGAGACAAAATCATACTTTAAAAAAAAATCCTAAAGGCTGAAAAAAACCCAAACAGAATATCTATTGAGGAAGGCTGATATAAAGCCTTTAATCTAAAAACAAAATTTGATTATGCATATGATCAGAGTTTATCAACGTGTGGTCCGCATGAGCCTAGGAAGTTTAGTAATAAAAATAAATATATCTTTATTACGTAATACACAAATCCTAAATGCTAAAGATTAAATATATAATATCAATACTATGCTACGTTTTCCTTTCTCTGTAGACACAAGTCAAGGAATGGAAGCATGTATCAACCTAAAATAAACAAATCTGAACGATTGTTTCATAAAAGATATGATATTTAGAAGGTTAAACAAAAAATATAAACGCTTACTCATTAATCCAAGCTTGTTTTCTGATATTTTCTTGACTATTTAATTTGATAAATTAATTTAGTTTGGTCTCTTATTTACAGACTTAAAATGGAATTGCCTTCAAATGTTTTTCCTGTAAAACCTTCAATCCTTAACCTCTATACCCCCCCTCCCCCTACCACACTCTTACAAGACCCAGGTGGTCCCCGAGTGCGTTAAACTTTCATTTGGTGTTCCTTGATCCCTAAAACTTTGAGAAACACTTAGCCCTTTCCTACTACCTTCAATAAAATACTTAGGTTCGAGAACAATTTAAGATATTGTGATACATGAAACCATAAACACACAGTTTGGAATGTATATTAAATATAATTAGTTACCGTTTAACAGAAACTTAATATTCGTGGAAATAAATTATTCATGTATTCGGTTTTCCATCATCCAAATCCTAATATACTTTGGGAGTTACAAAACTTTTGTATACTTCCTGAAAATTAATTTAAAATGCTAATCAAAACATTACATATATCATATTATTTCTTACGAGGATTTTATCAATATTTGAATACAATTACATAACGTGTTAGTTTTTGTGTCTCTCTTAAAATCACACCAAAACTATGTAATTTGTGTTTATATATATATAAATGTAATATAATTTTACAGTTTTATTTGAATCCCATTTTATTCTGCCTTGCTTTATTAGTGAAAAACGTACAAATACAAAAATATTCATCGTATTTAAAATTTTACCTTCTTTTTTGCCTTAAAATTAAATATCACAAATTAACTTTGTGAAAGAGTTAAAAAGGCAATTAAATATGCTTCATTCCTTTTAAAAAAATGTACCAATGAATATTGAATATTCTCTCAATGCAAAATATGCAAAAATATAAATTGTAAGTTGTTAGTTTCCCTCAATTGGAAATTATATTTTATACAACTTTTATTATTTTTCACAAAAACGAACAATTTTGCTGAGCAGAAACAACATGTAATAAAATATATTTTCATTCGTTCAAAGAGCTCAAAATAGTTAAATATTATTATTTTCTAATATTTTTTCATTATAAAATAATTATTTAAATATTCAAATAATTCGATTGGGAATGAAAAAAAAAATTGTGAAAACCCTGAAACTAAAAACTATATTTTAAATGTATAATTTGGCATTTAGATTATTAAAGAATTTTACCTAGGCCTCAACGTCATAGTAAAACCAGATGCGACTGACGTATTTTCCCACAAGTCCACTGGTGCGAGCTCTCCTGAAACCTCCTCTAGATAAATGTACAGAAGTATTTTTAATTTATTTTTTATCACTTTCACTTCAAGCAAACCTTGGTACATTTCCCTTACATTCTGCCTTACTCGTAACCTATTCTATTAGATATTTCGAATTTTAAGATTTATTGTATTGTATTGAGGGATCTTTATACCGGCTTGCCAAATTTAAAATTTATTTCACGCTTAAAAGGTTTTTTTTCTTCCATACCCTCCACTCCCATCTTCCCCTATTTCACACTTAAAAGGTTTTTTCTTCCATACCCTCCACTCCCATCTTCCCCTATTTCACACTTAAAAGGTTTTTTCTTCCATACCC